>CAUYQU010088108.1:0-27697 GCA_963574635.1 Cheracebus regulus
ACAGATGGAAAAACATTCCATGCTCATGGTTGGCAAGAATTGATATTGTGAAAATGGCCATACCGCCCAGAGTAATTTATGGATTCAACACTATCCCCATGAAGGTACCAGTGACCTTCTTCACAGAACTGGAAAAAAAAAACACATCTTATTTTTCTTGAGATGGAGACTCACTCTGTCACCCAGGCTGGAGTGCTGTGGCACAATCTTTGCTCACTGCAATCTCCGCCTCCTGAGTTTGAGTAATTTTTCTGCCTCAGCCTCCTGCATAGCTGGGATTATAGGCATGCACTACCATGCCTGGCTAATTTTTTGTACTTTTAGTAGAGATGAGGTTTCACCATGTTGGCCAGGCTGGTCTTGAACTCCTGACCTTAGGTAATCCGCCCAGCTTGGCTTCCCAAAATGCTGGACTACAGGTGTGAGCCACTGCACCTGACCTACTTTGAAACGTCTTCCTAAACTCTCTCGGGTCAGCAGCCTTTCACTGCATCATTCTCATCAGCATTTAATAAGATCTGCTTACTATCAGGATGTACTTCATGGTCCACGGCAGTAGGATTTAAAGAAATGTAAAGCAGTGGATTGATGGATTCATGGATAGATGGATGGATAAATGGATGAGTTAAGTGGTACAGAGTGACAAATTGTTATTTTGGCATTTGCCAAATACAACATTGATAAAGTTAAGATTTAGAAACAGTTTTATCTCCACATATGACTTTAAGCATCTTGCATATTTGATTATATGTTATATAGTTGCATTAAGTAAAAATAATAAATGGTAAAATTCTATCTCAGAGTATCTCTAAATGAGATATAACACAAGATATATACCTTGAGGGAGCCTATGTCAAAAAGTATACATTAAGAAGAAAGTAATATTTAGCATGGAATTTTCTCCTATTTACAATATAGATTGTTTGTTTGTTTTAGGATGGCTATTTTTTTAAATTAGTTATTATTTTTTTACTTTAACCTACAGGTTTGTTACATAGGTATACATGTGCCATGATGTTTTGCTGCACCTATCAACCCAATAGCTAGTTTTAAGCCCCATATGCATTAGCTATTTCTCCTGATGCTCTCCCTCCCCTAACCCTCCAACCACTGACAGGACTGGGTGTGTGTTTTTTCCATCCCTTGTCCATGTGTTGTTGTACATTCTGGAGGAAAAGCCATTATGCATTTCATTATAGGTAGCATATGACTGACAGAGCAGTAAAGATCGGCCTATAGTTAGCCTACAACCTCCTACACCTCTGAGAAAAATGATTAGTGAGAAGTTATTTGTCCTATTTCTCATTAATGAAAATGTATAATGCCAGTATTTTTAAGCATAGTATAAGGAGAAACAGTACACCTGTGGAAAGCATGTATTTGATTTTAGTGTGATTGTATTTTTGGAATAATACAAACAGATATACTGAAAGAGTAAAGAAACAAACCAAACTCAATTAAATTTAATGATTTACTAAGGTTTGTAGTCTTACTGCTTGTTAACCAGGTACTTGAGCTTCTTGGAAAAAAGAAACTATGTGAATTAAAAATTATATTATAAAAGGTCTTTGGTTGAAATCACTTTTATTTCTCTGTTAATGTTAGATTATATGGTGATGTCTTTCAAGGGATTTCATTTGAATGAAGTACCTGCTGGTTGATTCCGTTATCTTATAGGCACACTACCAATGTGTTCTTCAATTGTCTAATCCCTGATTGTGAAGGTTTTGTGAAGCAAAGCTTGGGCTCTCTTAACCTCACTCTCATTTATTTTTTAAGGTTTATTATTATTATTATTGTACTTTAAGTTCTGGGGTACATGTGCAAATCTTCCAGGATTGTTGCATAGGTACCCACATGCCATGGTGGTTTGCTGTCTCCATCACCCCATCACCTACATTAGGCATTTCTCCCAGTGTTATCCCTCCCCAACCTCCCCACCCCTCGCTGTTCCTCCCCTAGCTCCCCACCCCCCAACAGACCCCAGTGTGTGATGTTACTCTCCCTTGTCCATGTGTTCTCATTGTTCATCACCCACCTGTGAGTGAGAACATGGTGCTTGGTTCTGTTCTTGTATCAGTTTGCTGAGAACCATGGTTTCCAGATTCATCCATGTCCCTACAAAGGATATGAACTCATTGTTTTTTATGGCTGCATAGTATTCCATGGTGTATATGTGCCACATTTTCTTTGTCCAGTCTATTATTGATGGGCATTTGGGTTGGTTCTAGGTCTTTGCTATTGTAAACAGTGCCGCAATCAGCATATGTGTGCATGTGTCTTTATAATAGAACAATTTATAATCTTTTGGGTATAAGGTGGTTTTTTTTAGTAAAAAGTATGAGTTTATATATGTGGATGATGCTGTTGAGAATGACCATAACATTGTAATGCTGATGCATGCAGTTTCACACATTTCTGATTTTATTGAGAAATAGTTTATTTTGTTCTGAGTCTTTTCTTTCCCCATGTTATCTGAGTATTCAGTTAGCATACCCTCTCTAGTAAAGGAGATGCAGGAGCAAAAATAAAACAGAACAAAAATGAAAACCAAATATGAATGTCTTTGCAATGAAGACCCTGCTTCTGCAGAGGCAATTTTAGTCACCTTATCTTGACTGTATTTTATTTTTCAAAACAAAATTGGCAGTGCCTTCTGAGTGAGGGCACCATGCCATACAAACAGATGGTCAGGAAAGTAGATAGCTTGGAGACCAGGTTTATTTGTCAGATTTGCTTATAGAGGGTGACGTTCACAGCCAGAATGGTGAATGTTGCACTCTCAAAGTTTCTCTGCCTTGGGAAGACTATTCCCCTTTTAGGACTGAACCTCATTTGCAAAAAATAGTAATTATCTCTGGTTCATGGTCAGACAGGAGAAAACACAGATTAAGTGAATCAGTTTTTCTAGTGGAATAGTATAATGAATCATTGGGTGACGATCTCTTATAAGGTGCTTCCACAAAATCTATTTATGAAAATAACCTTCAGAAAAGGTGGAAGTATGCTTTCAATAAACAAAGATTAAATAAATTAGAAGCATATGTTGTAATTTCTCTCTCCCATGTGGAAGCAAAATATGACATATTTGCTTAAGAGTTAATCATTAATTTTTTGAAAAATTTTTTGGTTATCTCTGAAAGAAATTCACATATTGCTAGATATATATAACAGAGTCATTTCCCTAAGCCTTGCTTCATGAATGTGGTGCCAACTTTGGTTTGCTTCTTGGGTCAAGCCTTAGAATCACTATATTTTAAACATTACTTTTCAACACACTTCAAATTGATGAAGCATATTTTAAATAAAATGTGAATAGATTTACCTTTGTAAATATTTATTAGCATATTTTAACTCCTTGTAGGTATTGAAATAATTTATCAGTCTTCTAGTGTTGACAATTAAATTGCATTCCATTTTTTATTGTTGCAAACAATGTTGAGAAGAACATTTTGTGGTTACATGTTTGTATACTTTCCTTATTTATGCTCTTAAATCCCTAAAATATGAACTCTTTTATTTATCATTTTATGTCATCTGTAATTTGATGCCCTTTATATTAAAATAAGGGATGTTTAATTTTTCTTGTTTTAAGAAAAATTATTTATTTAAAGTCAAGAAATATATTTGCTTGAAACTAAATGTCTATTGGACAGCTGGAAATGTCTTTTTATAGTGTAGTTTATAAAAGTAAATACTAGTCTATATTTTTACATTAAAAGTTTGAAAAATAAAACAAGCCTAAATGATTATAGCAGTTTAATGATATGATGTTAATATACAAAAGCAAATCACTTTCTTATATGCCAGCAATGAACAAGTAGAAATTGAAATTTAAAATATAATAACCATTTACATTATCACCACACAAATTAAATATTTAAGTATAAATCTGACAAAATATACAAAAATTCTAATGAAAGAAATAACTAAATAGATAATTCTTATTCATGAATAGGAAGATTTAATATTGTGAGGATGTAAGCTCTTAACTTATCCATAGATATAATGAAATCCCAATCAGAATCCCAGCAAGTTACTTCATTGATATCAACAAATTCATTCTTCAGTTTACATGGAGAGACAAAAGACCAAGAATAGCCAGATAATATTAAAGGACTAGAATGAAGTTGGAGGATTGATGCTACCCAACTTTAAGATTTACAAAAATGTTAGGTAATCAAGATAGTGGGATACTGGCAAAAGAATAGACAAATAGATCAGTATAACAGAATACAGAGCCCTAAAGAAGAGCCACATAAATATACTTAATTTATCTTGACTATGCAAAGGCATACAATGGAGCAAAGATAGTCTTTTCAGCAAATGGAGCTGGAACAATTAGGCATCCATCCATACGCACATACACAAAACTCAATCGAGACACAAATTTTAAACTTTCACAGAGATTAATTTGGAATAAATCACAGACGTAAATGTAAAATTCAAAACAAAAACCCACTAGAAAATACATGTGAGAAAATCTAGATGACCTGTGGTTTGCTCATGACTTTTTAGCTACAACACAAAAGCACACTCCTTAAAATAAAAAATAGATAAGCTGGACTCTGTTAAAATAAAAAGATTTCACTCTGTATAAGACATTGTCAAGATAATAAACATAACCCAAAGACTGGGAGAAAATATTTGCAAAGTAAATATTTGGACTGTTATCTAAAACATGCGAAGAACATATAAAGCCCAACAATAAGAAAACAACCTGATTAAAAAATGAGCCAAACACCTTAACAGACACTGAACAAAATAAGATGCATGGTTGGCCATAAGTATATGAAAGATGCTCCACATCATATATAATCAGAGAAATACAAATTAAACCAACATAAAGCAGTCCCCCCTTGTTTTCAATGTTAATTTCTGTGGTTCAGTTCATCTAAGTCTCAGTCTGAAAATACTAACTGGCAAATTTTTAAAATAATGTATAAGCTGTAAATTGTGAGTCATTCTGAGCAGTGTGATGCCATCCCACTTTATCCTGCCTGGGACCTGAACCATCCAGTTGTCAGTGTATCCACATTATATCTGCTACCTGCCTGTTAATAGCCATTTGTGTTATTATGCTGACTGTTGTGGCATCGCAGTGCTTGTGTTCAAGAAACCTTTATTTTACTTTATAAAGTCCCCAAAACTAAAGAATAGCGATGTTGACAATTGAGATATGGGGGAAAAAAAATACGCTGTAAAGTGTTTTAAGTGAAAAAGTGAAAGTATTCTACACAGTAAGGAAAAAATAATTTCATGTTTAGGTCACAAAGATCTATAGGGGAATATTTACACAAAACCTGCACACAGATGTTTATGAAAATTTTATTTACAATTACTAAACTTGGAAGCAACCAAGATGTTCTGATAGGTGAATGGATAATGAACTGGTTTATATCCAAACAATGGAATACTATTCAGTGCTAAAAATAAATGAGCTATCAAGTCATGAAAAGACATCGAGGAAACTTAAATGCATAGAGCCATATGCATATAGTGAAAGAAGTTCATCTAAAAAGGCTACATGGTATATGATTCCAAATATATGACATTATGGAAAAGGCAAAACTATGGATACACTGAAAAGATCAGTGTACCAGGGGTTGGGGAAAAGGAGGGATAAATAGATAAAGCATAGATAATCTTTAGGGAAATTAAAATACTCTTTATAATTCTGTAATGGTGGATGAACATTGTTAAGAGCATGTCCAAATTTGCAGAAAGTAGAACACCAAGGGTGAGCCCTCATAAAAATTATAGACTTTGGATGATGATGATGTATTACTGTAAGTTCATAAATTATAACAAATGTACCAGTCTGGTGGAGGATATTGATAATAAGAAAGCTTTGCATATGTAGGGAAGGACTATATGGGATATCTTTGTACTTTCCCCTCAATTTGCTGTGAAGTTAAAATTACTCTTAAAAATGTAAAAATTTAAAAAAATCCAATGAATGATTATATGGCCTCTTTTATTGTTTAAATTGCATTTACAGCATTGCAATTACATTGTGGTGCTCTATGAAAATACTGATCTTTATCTGACTAAGATAAAAATAAATTATACTCAATACATTATCTCAGATCATATTTGTTTTCTTTTAATCAAGCAATTGTCAATTTCCTTTGCTAACAGAGCGTATACTCTGTCAACATCTTTTAATTAAGGTTTTATAGCTTGTTGGGATAAAATTTCATAGTGTGCTGTGATATTATTTTAAATATATAGGTATTTTATAATGTACATAGTACAAGTAGAGAGGTATATGATTTATGATTTTTAGCTATTTAAGGATGCAATAAATGTTCTTCATTTTATGCAATTTTAGTTTTAATTATTACAAATTTAGTGCATTAAAATGTAGAGCTGATTAAAATATACACATACATATAATCCAAATATATGGCACATTACATATTATAATATGTAATACATATATGTTACATTATCTATCCAAAACGATTTTGTAGCACCAATCTAAAATAGTATTTCACATGAGGTCTTTTAATAAATACTATATTTCTCCTCTATGTATTTTTTTTAAAATAATAAAAAAATAAAATAAAATGCATTGAAAAATGGACTTTATTCCACAAAGAGATAAATGTGCTTGCTGGTGCAATACAGTTTATTACAAAGAAGGAAGGAAAGAATTGTCCTGTAAAGTGAGAACAGTTTTCCATAAAATTTAGCTTCTACTTAACTAAACCGTGATTACAACTATATTACAAATTTATTTGTAAAGAAAACTCTCATTGCCTCTAGACAAGAAGATATATAACTTTTTTTCAAGTAACTATTTTAAACAGAGTAGTTTGGAATGTGTTGTATTTGAGAGCCAGTGGCAAAGGAAATTCCATCTTGCCATTTGCGTCATTGGCAATCAAAAGGCAAATAATTTCTACAATCAGTCATGAAAAATGTGGTCACCTCTGACTTCTTTCAGCAGTCTGTTGTAATTCTCATTGTAGAGGTCTTTTGATCAGCTGTGTATTCCTAGGTATTTGCTTTTTGTGGCTATTGTGAAGGCGATTGCTTTCTTGATTAGACTCTCAGCTTGGATATTGTTTTTGTATAGAAATGTTACTAATTTTTGTGCACTGATTTTGGTTTTTTTTTACACTTTAAGTTATTGAGATATGTGTGCAGAACTCGTAGGCTGTTACGTAGGTATACATGTGCCATGGTGATTTGCTACACCCATCAGCTTGTCATCTACATTAGGTATTTCTGCTAATGCTATCCCTTCCTTGGCCCTCCAACCCCTGACAAGTCCTGGTATGTGATGTTCCCCTCCCTGTGCCCATATGTTCTCATTGTTCAACTCCCACTTATGAGTGAGAACATGTGGTGTTTGGTTTTCTGTTCTTGTGTCAGTTTGCTGAGAATCATGGTTTCCAGCTTCATCTATGTCCCTGCAAAAGACATGAAATCATCCTTTTTTATGACTGCATAGTATTCCATGGTGTATAGGTGCCACATTTTCATTATCCAGTGTGTCATTGATTGGTTGGTTCCAAGTCTTTGCTATTGTGAGTAGTGCTTCAATAAACATGTGTGTGCATGTGTCTTTATAGTAGAATGATTCATAATCCTTTGGATATATACCCAGAAATGGGACTGCTGGGTCAAATGGTATTTCTGGTTCTAGGTCCTTGAGGAATCGCCACACTGTCTTCCACAATGGTTGAACTAATTTACACTCCCACCAACAGTGTAAAAGGATTCCTGTTCCTTAACATCCTCTCCAGCATGTGTTGCTTCCTGACTTTTAAATGATTGCCATCCTAACTGGCATGAGATAGTATCTCAATCTGGTTTTGATTTGCATTTCTCTAATGATCAGTGATTATGAGCTTTCTTTCATATGTTTGTTGGCTGCATAAATGTCTTCTTCTGAGATGTGTCTGTTCATATCCTTTGCCCACTTTTTGATGGGGTTGTTTGTTTTTTTCTTAGAAATTTGTTTAAGTTCTTTGTAGATTCTGGTTATTAGACCTTTGTCGGATAGATTGCACAAATTTTCTCCCATTATTTAAATGGCCTGTTCACTCTTATGATAGTTTCTTTTGCTGGTGCACTGATTTTTCATTCTATAACTTTGAAGAATTTGTTTATCAGATCAAGGACTTTTTGGAAAGAGACTATGTGGTTTTCTAGGTACATAACCAGATCACCTGCAAACAGGGATAGTTTGATTTCCACTCTTCCTATTTGAATGTCTTTTCTTTCTTGTACCTGATTGCTCTGGTTAGGGCTTCCAGTATTATGATGAATAGGAGTGGTAAGAGAGGGCATTCTTGTCTTGTTCCGGTTTTCAGAGGAATGCTTCCAGCTTTTGTCCATTCAGTATGATGTTGGCTGTGGGCTTGTCACAGATGGCTCTTATTATTTTGAAGTATGTTCCTTCAGTGCCTAATTTGTTGAGAGATTTTTAACATGAAGGGACATTGAATTTTATGGAAATTATTTTCTGTATCCATTGAGATGCTCGTGTAGTTTTTATTTTTAGTTCTCTTTATATGGTGAATCACATTTATTGATGTGTGTATGTTGAACCAACATTACATGGCAGGTATAAAGCTTACTTGATTGAGGTGGATTAGCTTTTTGATTGGCTTCTGGATTTGGTTTGCTAGTATTTTGTTGAGGATTTTTGTATCTATGTTTATCGAGAATATTGGCCTGAAATTTTCTATTTTTATTGTGTCTCTGCCAAGTTTTGGTATCAAGATGATACCAGATTCATAGACTGTGTTAGGGAAAAGTGTCTCCTCCTTTCTGTCATTTCTCTCTGTGCGGTGTGCTCCCCTGCTGCCTTAATAAATCCCAAAATGGTTTCTCAGATAATCAGCCTGCAGGATCAATGTTCATTGTCCTTTTGTTTACTCTCCATGAGAGCTGTGCACGTGAGGTGCTTATAGTATACCATCTTAACACTGCTCCTTCACCTCCGTGTGCATTAATAGTTTTTATAGCCATTCCTTTTCCACCCATCTGCCCAATGCTGCATTCTCTTCTTGTCCCAGGTAGGGATCCCTAAATAGCGCCTCATTCCAGTCTTCATCTCAGTGTCCTCTTCTAAAGAACTTTTACCAGTGAGAGATCTAAGACAATAATATATCAATAATAAACTGAAGAAGAAAAACACAACAAATAAATTTTGTAGAAAAACTAAAAGAACATATTGCCATGGAGTATGAGAGAGTAAGAATGCAAGAAATAGAACACTTTGCTAAATGGTGATATATGAAAAATAAGGTGAGGAATAAAAATTATCCATTGGATAATTTACCTGGAGGTTTTTTGGACAAGTGTAAGGACATTTTAAGTGAAATAGTGGTGGCAGAAGACAGATTTGCCTAAGTAGGATTGAGGAAGTCCTGAGGAAGAAGAACGAGCACAAATCACTCAGGAAGTCTGGCTGTGAATGAATCGAGAGAGATAGAGAGTATAATCACATGAATTGGGGCAGGGATGAGTTTTATTTACTAAAGAGAGAAAGTGGACAACTTTAAAATACTGAGGTGAAGGAACTGAGGAATAATAAAGTCAAAGAGATAGGAGGACTTGTTCTTCATTGAATATTCTATGTCATATAAATACGTGTCTGTGAAATTCTTTTTTTATATTATACTTTAAGTTCTGGGTACATGTGCAGATCATGCATGATTCTTACATAGGTATACATATGCCATGGTGATCTGCTGCATCCATCCCCAGTCACCTACATTAGGTAGTTCTCCTAATGTTATCCCTCCCCAATCTCCCCACCCCCTGTTATCCTTCACCTAGCCCCCCACCCCCAACATACTCCAGTGTGTGATATTCCCCTCCCTGTGTCCATGGGTTCTCATTGTTCAACGCCCACCTATGAGTGAGAACATGTGGTGTTTGGTTTTCTGTTCTTGTGTCAGTTTGCTGAGAATGATGGTTTCCAGCTTCATCCATGCCCCTACAAAGGACATGAACTCATCATTTTTTATGGCTGCATAGTATTCCAAGTTTTTTGTGTTTCTATCTCATTCAGTTCAGCTCTGCTCATGGTTATTTCTTGTCTTCTGCTAGCTTTGGGCTTTGTTTGCTCTTGGTTCTCTAGTTCTTTTAGTTGCAATGTTAGGTTGTCAACTTGAGATCTTTCTATTTTTTTGACGTGAACATTTAGTGCTATAAATTTCACTCTTGACACTGCTTTGTGTCCCAGAGATTCTGGTACATTGTATCTTTGTTCTGATTAGTTTCAAGAAACTTTTTGATTTCTGTCTTAATTTCATTACTTACCCCAAAATCATACAAGAAAAGGTTATTTTGTTTTCATGTAATTGTGTGTGTTATTTTTGTAGTCTTGATCTCTAATTTAATTGGAGGATTTAGCCCACTTATATTTAAGATTTGTATTGTTATGTGTGGATTTAATCCTGTCATCATGATGCTAGCTGGTCATTATGAAGAATTGTTTGTGTGGGTGCTTTATAGTGTCAATGGTCTTCACTTCACTCTGCTTTTTCAGTGGCTGGTAATGGTCTTTCCTTTTCATATTTAGTGCTACCTTCGGGAGCTCTTGCAAGGCAGGTCTGCTGGTAACAAATTCCCTTAGCATTTGCTTGACTGAAAAGGATCTTACTTCTTTTTTCTCTTCTCTAAGAGAGAAGGCTGGAATTCAATATGGAAGTGACAGAAAACACATAAGGCAAGGAAGAACAGGTAATCCAGGCAGCCTGCTCAGCTGGAATTAACTGTGAGTGTAGAGAGGCTCCTCTGTGTGGGGGAAGGGTAGGTGAGTGACTCCCAGCAGTCCACATGCCCACTGCCTACTCTTGCAATTCTAGTCACAGGAAAGTTCCTTAATCCCCATGAGCCCTGATGGTAAGATAAGGAGCTGCCTAGGAACCACACAGCAGTGTTGATCCAGAAAGGAAACTCACATGCCTCACCAGATTGCATTCTGCCATAGAAACTGAAAACCTCTGCATCTCTACATTTTCCAAGTCCCATTAATATCCTCTGCACAAAGCTAGGCACCACTGTTGTGTGCTGCCACCAGGGCTGAAGCATGAGCCATTGGTAGTGATGCCACCATGTTTTCTGTAGTAGGACAACCACTCATTTAACCCACCCTAAAAGTTACTCCATTATAGCCACCACATAGGGCTGAAGTGTATATTCTTCAGACACCTGATTATGAATGCTGCCACTGAAAGCAACCCTCCCCTCTCCACTATAAATAAAAGAGAAATAAGTTTATCCCCGACAAGTAAAAGCTGAAAGATTTCACCACTACTAGACCAACTCTACAAGAAATACTGAAGTCCTGCGTATGAAAGCAAAAGGACAACATCTATCATCATAAAAACACACAAAGTATAAAGCCCACTTGCAGAGCAAACACAAAAATGAGAAAGAAAATGGAATTAAAATGTAACCATGAGAGAAAACTACCAAACCACAGTGACGAACAGTAAGAGAGAAAGAAAGAAAAAAAGAATATACAAAACAACCAGAAAGCAATTATTAAAATGACAGAAATAGGGCCTCACACATCAATAATAATCTTAAATGTAAATGGGTTAAACATTCTGCTAAGAAGACATAGACTAGCTGAATGAATAAAAAAAATTACCCAACTATATGCTGCCTACGAGAAATTCATCTCGCACATAAAAACATATGTAGAATGAAAGTAAAGGGATAGAAAATGAAAATTCATGCAAATGAAAACCCAAAACAAGCAGGAGTGACTATTTGTATATCAAATAAAAGAGACTTTAAGTCAAAAATTCTTAAATAGAGACAAAGAATGTAGGTCATTATATGATAATAAAGGGATTAATTCAGCAAGAGGATGTAACAATCTAAACATATATACATACAATGTTCAAACACCCAGACATATAAAAAATATTATTAGATCTAAAGGGAGAGAGAGATAGATTCCCATATAATAATAGTTGGGGGGTTCAACATCCCACTTTTAAATTATACGGATTATTTAGACATAAAAATAACAAAGAAACATTGGATTTAAACTACACATAAAATCAAATGGATGTAACAAACGTTCAGAGAACATTTTATCCAACAGCTAAGGAATGCACATTTTTCTCATCAGCCCATGGAACATTTTCTAGGATAAAGCCATATATTAGGACACAGAATACATCTCAACAAATTTTCTAAAATTGAAATCATATCAAGTGTTTTCTCAAACTACAATAGAATAAAAGTAGAAATCAAAAACAAGAGGAACTTTGACAACTGTACAAATACATGAAAATTAATCAACATACTCATGAATGACCTTTGCATTAAAGAAGAAATTTAAAATAAAAAAAATGTATATTGAAACCAATGAAAATAAAAACCCAATATACCAAAGCTTATGGGATATAGCAAAACCAGTATTAACAGGGAATTTCATAACAATAACTGTCTCCATCCAAAAAGTAAAAATATTTCAAATAAATAACCTAGCACTGTTCTTCAAGGAACTAGAAAGACAAGAACAAACCCCAAATTAGTAAAGGAAAAGAAATAATAAACATCAGAGAAGAAATAAATGAAATGTAGACTAAAAAACCCCAAAGATGAATAAAAATAGTTTTTTGAAATGATAAAATTAATAAACCATTTGCTAGGCTAACCAAGAAAAAAAAAGAGAGATGACCCAAGTAGATAAATCAGAAGTGAAAAGGGAAACATTACTACTGAAATCACAAAAATACAAAGGATTATTAGATACTATTATGAAAACTATACACTGAACTGAAAAACCTAGAAGAAATGTGTACATTTCTGTACACATGAAACCTACCAAGATTGAATTAGGAAGAAACAGAAAACCTGAACAGACTAATAATGAGTAAGAAGTATGAATCTGTAAGAAAAAGTCTCCCAACCAAGAAAAGTCCAGGACTAGATGACTTCATTCCCAAATTCTACCAAACTTCTAAAGAAAAACTAATATTAATCTTCTCAAATTATTCCAAAAAAAACCTAAAGAGGATGGAATTCTTCCTATCTCATTCTATGAGTTCTGCATTACTCTGATACCAAAACCAGAGAAGAACACCACACAAAAAGAAAATGAATAAAGACCAATATCCCTGATGAACATAGATGCAAAAATTCTTAAAATACTAGTAAATCAAATTTAATATCACATAAAAAGTAACATAATATGATCAAGTGGGGTTTATCCCAGGGATGCAAGGGTGATTCAACATACACAAATCAATAAATATGATACACCAAATGAATGGAATAGAAAACAAAAGCTATATGATTATCTCACAAGTTGCAGAAAAAGCATTCAATAAAGTTCAACATCCCTTCATGATAGAAACTCTCAACAAAAGAGGCACAGAAGTAACATATCTTAACAAAATAAAGACTATATATGACAAACCTACAGCAAATATTATATTGAAAGTGGAAAAGCTGAAGGCTTTTCTCTGAAAACTGGAGCAAGACAAGGATGTCCATTTTTACCACTTGTTTTCAGCATAATACTAGAATATCAAACCAAGGCACTCAGGCAAGATAAAATAATAAAAGGTATCCAAATTTTAAAATAGAAAATTAAATTATTCCTCTTTGTTGATGACTTGATCTTACATCTAGAAAAACCTGAAGACTCCACCAGTACACTTAGATCTGATAAATTTAGTAAAGTCTCCAGACACAAAAATAACATACAAAAATCTGTAGTGTTTGTTTATACTAATAATAACCTAGCTAAGAAATAAATTAAGAAGGCAATCCCATTTACAATAGCTACAAAAAATAAAAATACCTAGTAATAAATTTAGCCAAGTAGGTGAAAAACCTCTACAAGGAAACTAATAAAGTCTAAGGAAAGACATTGAAGAGGACACAAAAAATGAAGAGACATCCCATGCTTATGGATTAGAAGATTTAACATCATCAAAACGACCATAAGACCCAAAGCAAACCATAGATTTAATGTATTATTTACCAAAATATCTATGCCATTTTTTTTGCAGAAATAGAAAACAAAAATCCTAAAATTTGCATAGAACAAACAAAAAAGATCCAGAATAGCCAAAGTAATCCCAAGCAAAAAGAACAAAACTAGTATCACTGTATATAACTTCAAAATATGTTACAGAGTTAGAGAAATCAAAAAGTCATCATATTGGGATAAAAACAAACACATAGACCAATGGAAGAGAATTTTTTTAAAAAAGAAATAAATGCATGTATTTACAGCCAATTGATTTTTGCCAAAAGTATCAAGAACATATACTGGAGAAAAAAAATACTCTTTTCAATAAATGGTGCTGGGAAAATTGTATATCCATATGTATAAGTGGTTCCCTATATCTCACTACATATAGAAATCAACTAAAGATGGATTAAAGAGTTAAACATCAGACCTGTAAGTAAAAACTTATAGAAAACATAGGGAAAATACTTGAGAACATTAGCTTAGTCAAAGATTTTATGTCTAACTTCTAAAAAACATAGGCAACAAAACCAAAAGTAGACAAATGGCAGTATATTAAATAAAAAGCTTCTGCACAACAAAGAAAACAATAAACAGAGTGAAGGGACAACCTGTTGAAGGGAGAACATATTTGCAAACTATTCATCTGATAAGGAACTATTATTCAGAATATAGAATAAATTCAAATGACATAACAGCATAAAAATAAACAACCCCATTAAAAAGTGAGCAAAGGGTATGAGTAGACATATCTCAAAGAAGACACACAACTAACCAACAGGTTTTTGAAAAAATGCTCAACATCACTAATCATCAGGGAAATTTAAAACAAAGCTACAATGAGATACCATCTTACCTCAGTTAAAATTGCTATTATTAAAGACAAAAATAACAGATGCTAGCAAGAATGCAAGGAAAATGAAACTTTCGGCATCCTGTTGTTGTGTATGTAAATTAGTATACTCCTTGTGGAAACAGTATGGATATTTCTCAAAAAAATAAAAATAGAACTAGCATGAGATCCAGCATTCTCACTGCTGGGTTTTTAATCCAAAGAAAAATAAGTCAGTGTATACAAGGGACACCTGCACTTGCATGTTTGTAACAGCAATATTCATAATAGCAAAGATGTGTAATCAATCTAAATGTTCACCAATGGATGAACGCATAAAGAAAATGTCATATAAACCCAAAATGGAATGCTATTTGGCCATTAAATATATTAAGTCATGTCATTTTTAGCAACATGGATGAAACTGGAAGTTATTATGTTAAGTGAAATAAGCCAAACACAGCATGACAAATCTCACATGTTCTCATTCGTATGTGGGAGCTAAAAATTGAATGTCATGGATGTAAAGAGTGTCAAAAATAGGTACCAGAGGCTGGAAAGGGTGTATGTGTGGTGGTGGCGGGGAGGAGGTGGGATAAGGAAAGTTTGGTTGGTGAGAACAAGCATTCACTTAGATGGAGGAGATAGGTTCTAATTTTCTATGGCTGAGTAGGGTCACTATAGTTACTAATACATATTGCATATTTCAAAATAGCGAGACAAGAGGACTTGAAATGTTCCCAATACAAAGAAATAATAAATAGTCATTATGATGGATACCCCAAATACCCTGATTTTGCATTACAAGTTCTTGGCATGTAACAGATACTCACATGTACCTCATAAATATGTAAAACAGTATCAATCAATAAAATAAAATTTTTTAAAAATGCATGTACTCCTGTGTTTTTTGCAGCATTATCCACAATAGCAAAGATATAGAATCCACCTAAGTATTCACCAATGGATGAATAGATATAGAAGATGTGGTTCATTTACACAGTGGAATACTAATTGGCCATTACAAAAAAGAATGACATTCTTATATTTGCAGCAATATGAATGTAACTGGAGGTCATTATGTTAACTGAAATAAACTAGGCACAGAAAGACAAATACCACTGTTCTCACTCATATGTGGCAAGTAAAAAATCTGATCTCACGAAGGTAAAGAATAGAATGATAGATACCAGGGCTTCAGTGGAGGAGGGAAGATGAAGAGTGGTTGCTTAACAGGTATGAACATATAGTTAGAAAGAAGGAATACATTCTAATGTCGATAGTAGACTAGAGTACAATAGTTAATAACAATGTAAAACCCTTTTTAGGTCTAAGTTCTAAAGAGTTTCTGCTGTTACAGTTTAGTCAAGGTGACTCCTTCCACTCCACTGCCCTTGGTATGCCAATGGTACCCAGCAAAAGAAAAAAAGTGGTGGTGGGAAGGGGAGCAACATTAACATTATGACTGATTTTTAGACAATTTCAATGTATTATCAAGGCATTTGGTGATGTAGAAAAATGGTAGAATCTATTTGAACTTGATCCTTGGAATATTCTCTACTGATTGATATGGAGGCATAAGATTGGTTCCATAGAGAGGCAATTATAATCTCAGTCCACAATGTGGCTATACAATTAACTGTATAGTTATAATCATATAAACACTACTTACTGATATTCCACTTTAGGATCAAGCTAAGGACATATTGCCTGACACTTAAATATAATTACCTAATAGAATGTAAATATTATAAAACTTAACAAAATAAAAATCAAAGTGTAGCTGATAGAGATTAAGAGGTGTGAGATGATGAGGAGCAATCAAGGGAAGAATAAGAGTGTTAATGTCTTTATCTTATGAAGGAGCATATCAAGAGACATGGAACTATAGATGGAGGTTAAATTATATTTAACATTTCAGAGGTAACTAATGGTAGAACTGAGAATAAAGACATAAAATATATTAGGATGAGAACTGGACAGGAATTTATGTAAATTCACCACATCTTCAACTAGAATAGCAGAATATCAATAGAAAATGCCTCAAATCAGTTAAGAATGGACAATATAAAATATTTCTTAAGCATACTGAAATAATATGAGAAAATCTTAAAATGTTTAGAAAGGTTAAAAGTGATCATCACTGGGAAGCAAGATTGAAAGTAATGAGGTGTGGGTAGAGGAGAATTGCTTTTTTTTTTCTTATATAAATCTTTCTGTGCTATTTGAGCTTCTAACCACGTATTTAACCATTAACTGTGCTAAAATATTTTAAAGTTTTAAAAAGGAGTAACTTTGAAGGAGTTCAAAGAATTTATGGATAATAAATTCCATGTATAAAGAGAACATACTCTATATACTTTACAATGCGTTGTCTATGAATTCTTCAAAATTGTCTTGGTAAGAGAGATAGCACAGCTCTTCAATTAATGCAAAAATGTCCTCAGAATACTTTAAGTTTTGTTTACTTCAGTCATCCATCAATGATTAATGCTGAAGAGCAGTGAGTTCTCCATAACCCCACAAATTCATCCAGTGTTTTCATCCCATGTCATAGATACAGGGATTTATGATAAGTAGGGATAGCAATGGTAGTAGCACATGTTCCACCACCATCAATTTTTAGAAGAAAATCATGTTTTATTTAGAGACTTGAGAAAATAAATGTATTTTAGAATATAAATATTAGGGAGCAGGCTAACTTTGAACTCTTTACGATATCTCCTAAAAGCCACTTTATGTAAAGGATGTTTTTATTGTAATATGAAGAATCTGTTATTTACTAGTCTTATTAGTGAATAGTTTTATACACTACATTAATACTAATGACCAGATTCTTTTTATCATTTCTTTTCTTTTTTTTTTAGAGGCAGGATCTCACAATGTTTCTAAGGATGGTTTGGATTTCATGGCCTCAAGTGATCCTCCTGCTTTGGCCTCCCAAAGTATTGGGATGATAGCCATGAGCCACTGCTCCTGACTCCAGATATTTTTTCTCAAAGAAAATAACAGAATCCCATCCTTGTAGCCAGAAAAATGTTCATGTTGAGAGCCACTAAGCCAGACAATGGAAAAATCAATCTTAAAAACAAAAACAGTATTTTACAAGTACCAAATGATTCTGAAACTAACTTTACTTCTAGTCACTGTATTATACAACCACAGTCACAAAAGGAATTAAAGCAGTGAAAACATATGTAACTATTTCATGGGTAAAGGTTTTTCTCCCAAAATACTTGAATTCTAATTTTAAAAAAAGTAATAGTTATATAAACATTGTTTTATTTTACTCCCTTATTTAAAACTCTAACTCAGCAATAATTCATGGTCTTGCTACCGCAGGAAGATAGCTGGCTATTCTCTCCATGTATATTTCTCTTTTCTTTCTTTGTTTTACATATTTCCTTATTTTCAACTGTCCTATTCGCTTCTTTTTGTTTTCTTTCTTGATTTCTTCTACCCAAGCCCTAGGCCTACCACTGGCACCCAGTGGTACTACAAGGCATTGTTGTTTGCATTCAGCTATTTTAAGTGGTTGCTGACCACTATCATTATTTCTTTGCTAAGGAAAGATCTGTTGAAATTTTAGTTGAATCATCAAAATTTTTCACTAATCTTCATTTTTCTCTATTAAGCCTTCTTTTCGAGATGTCATTGCTCTGTTGCATTTTTATTAGTCTATTTTTCCAGTATATGATTAACACCTGCCTTTATTCAAAATTTCAAGATGGTTAAAAACATCAGTTCACTTAATCTTTTCCCCTTGAGATAGAGTCACAAATATTTGTGTCTGTCTTTTACAAAACTTATCTTCTCACCAACCTATTTTTAAAGCAAGAGGTGTGAGAGATAATGCAGAGGCTTAAGAAAATAAACTTGAAAGTCTAAACTTTCTTGCCTCAGCAAACAAAGTCCAAAAGATGCTTGTTAGAAAAGCCTAGTCCTCCAGAAGTGACTTGCCAAAGAGGTGAGGAAATGGGTTTGTGAGCTCATGGAGCCTGCTAATGGAAATCAATATCAGTTTCTAGTATCTATTTGAAGAGGCAGGTAAAGGGCCTATCTTGAGAGCTCACATTCTCATTCTGGTGTCTGCTTGTTATATTTCTGAAAGAGTACATGGCATTATTCAGCCACTTCTCAAAAAAGGTAGCTTGCAGACTACCCAAGTACAGCAGTTCAGTATGTAAAGTTCTCCGAGCCTATTTTCATTTACATTGGCAGTATTACCCATATGGATTTCATTCTAAGTACACACTTCTTACAAAACTCTATCATTGAAGACAATTTAAAAATAAGGTTGGTATTCTACTAGTATATAATATTACCTCCCTATACCAACTGTTTTTCTCAGATAAATGTTTTCTTGTCTGATATGTATAGAGAGGTCACACAATACCCTCTCATGACAGCTATCTCTGTCAGAAGAGAACACTGTGTAGTGCAGTCAATTCTTAATTAACCAGGGTCATGGGGAACAGGCAAAGTATGGATTAAGTGTAATTCTACAGGTAATCCCTACAGTTCATTTTTATCCATTAATTTCAACCTCTTTCCTAATCATAAGTTTTATCAGAGCTCTTGATAATTAAGTAAATGTGGAGATTTGTGTTTTACTTCCTTTCTTATCCTTGTCTAATGAGTAGGGAAACGGAGAGTAGGGAGCAAGGGGCAGTGATATTATCTCCTAATATGATAATCAGTTACTGGATCTGAAGAAGTAGTCTATGTTGGCTCATTATATAGCCTTAGCTTCTTCCTGGAGTTTCTGGGGCTTCATTATTAAGATGTGACCACAAATCAGGAATCAAAAGAATGAAGAAGAGATAATTAAAAAAAAAAGTCCAGAATTGTTTCAGATGTTTGAAATACAACCACTAGTTGTATACTTCTGGGGTCAAAAACTACTAATTCAGGTAGTTTTAATCTCAGTACTGCTTTTGTCTTCCTGAGCAATCTTTCTGCTCACAAGCTTTGATTTCTTCTCCGTGAAAAAACAATTCCTCCAGACTACCCTTGGGTTAGTTTGAAAAAAAAAAACTGATAATAACCAAAAACTGTATTTTTTGAAAAGAAATGCATAATCAATATGATAGTCATTGAGCTGTGTTCCACAAAGACTCTAGATCCAGAAGACTACCCTGGGAGACTATGGCCAGTCAGGGATCCATAGAGTTTCTGATTCTCATTCATGTGAATATAAACACATGCATAGTTCACTCTGTAGTCTTCCATGGCTCTTGTAAGTGATTCCAGGCCTGTGTGCTAGTCGCATCTTCCTAGTACAAACAAGCAGTGGAAGTAACTGTATATATAAACTGTGTGCTAATAAATAAATATATACATAAGTAAAAAATTCTTACATTAGAATTTCCCTTTCTCTTGGCCTCATTCACTCCCCATCTGTAAAAAGATGATGTTGGGCCAGATGATCTCTATGGCATTGTCCAGCTCTACGAGTCAGTGACGCTCATTGTAAAACTTGTACCTTTGCCCTGTTTCTTCTCTTTGAGATTTGCTCTCAGTAGAAAGTCATAAGGTCTGAACTTCTGAAGTCAGTTAAAACCATACTGCTGAATAGAAAAAAAAAAAAAAACATGGTTTCTTCTCCTTTATTTGGGTACTTGTGTTATACTTTGAAGACAAGAAGTACTGAAATTAATGTGGGTACATATTATAACTTCTTTGTTCCAGTCCAATGTCTATGTTTGGTAGTCTAACAAATTTTATTAAAATGAGTTGATATATTAAATGAAGCTGAAAATAATTAAACACCAATTTAAAGTGATGACTCAAACAGGACTTGATAACAAATAAACAGGAATTTTTAGTAAAAAAATTATGTTATTCTTGTTTAAGGAGAGATTACATGTTTGAAAAGAATAGATTACTATTATCTAGTTCTCAAAAATAACATATACATATACTATATCATGGATACCAATTAGCAATGATTTTCTAAAACCAGTTTAGTAGGGACAAAAAGACATGTAAATAGTTAAGTGCAAATATATGTCCATATGTGGAACAGGGGGTATCATGAAAGAGTAAGTCATCAGTTTGAACTAGAGGCAGAAGAAGTGGCCAGACTGCAAGTTGTAAATGAGGACCCATGGAGAAGTAATGCCCAAGAGCTATCTGAACCCATAAAAGGCATTATAAACCCCAATAAGGAGTTTTGATATTTTAGGCCATTGTGTCCCAAAGTGTACTGTACATATGAGAGATGATTTTGGCTAGCATATGGGTGAATTTTGGTATTTTTAATAGTGTGTTATGTATTTTAATGTTTATTAGCAAAAATGAATTAGACTTCCAAAGTTATGGTTTCACAGATGCTATTGCTCAGAGCAAAGCTAATTTTTTAAATGAATAAATTTAAAGTAGAATATTACCTAAATAATAGTACAGATGGTATACAGGTATGGCAAAAAAATATGAGTGTGAAATGCAAGTGACTGGTATTTGGGAAACGCTTCTGTATGGGAGTTATTAAACGGTTTTTTAGGCCGTGGG
The DNA here is from genome assembly GCA_963574635.1 of Cheracebus regulus. Lineage (NCBI taxonomy): Eukaryota > Metazoa > Chordata > Mammalia > Primates > Pitheciidae > Cheracebus > Cheracebus regulus. The sequence continues at coordinate 21,318 of CAUYQU010088108.1, forward strand.
ATAAAATTATTAGATTTATTGTTTAGGAAGATCAATCTGCCTATAACATGGAAGATGAATAAAAGAAGGGAATAGTTAGGAGAGTATTGCAGTAAAGCCTGAAATAAGGCAGTAGCAGTGAGACTGTGTAGAATAGAGAAATGTAAAAGATGTTAAGTAGACAGCATCTATAGTTCTTGGTTACTTTATTAATTTATGGTCCAACCAGCGAAATGGAAGCCATTCTAAATATTTAACAGAAAAAGAATTGAATACCAACAACTGGTTACACTGATGATGGAAGAACTGAGATGATAAAAAAAAAAATTGGCAACAGTGGGAAAGGACAACAGGAAGAGATTATGGTGCCAGAGAGAGAGAGAGAGCAGAGGCTACCACATGGAGGCTTGAATCACAGGAAAATTGTGCAGTATTAGCTGAAGACGTGGAGGAGGCACAGCTGCTACAATTAGACCCTGGATTATCTTTTCTTCCCTTTTTTGAACTTCCTACCAGTATCTCTTATTGGGTGAATTCAATCAGAAACTTCTTTCAAAGAAATCTGGGAAACACAGACTGCAGGAATCATCCATTCTGCAAAAAAGAACAGACCAGGAAAGGGTGAAGTCTGCATTGAAGGGTAAACAAATCTGTGATTGGCATACTTATAAATGGAAAGTGAAGAAGAAAGAAATATCTAAGACAAAATCCATATTATGACTTGAGGAACTTGGTGGTTAATATTTTCATCCTCCGAGATAAGAAATATTGAAGTGGAAATAGGTTAAGGGATATGATGAGTTCATTTCTTAACAAATTACCTTGAGATATCTGTGGAACATCCAACTAGAGAAGACCTCTATAGAATTGAAACACAATAGGGAAAGGTGACTGGTGATAAAGATTTAATCAAGAGAGGTAGTTAAAACATGAAAACTAATTGATCAGAAATATTGTGCAGATTGAGAAGATGAGAAAGTCAAGGAAGATGCTTTAGGGAAAACTACCAATAAAATGATAAAGAGAAAGAGAAATGAGTAAAGCAGCCTGAGGAGGAACCCTCAAAGTGGTAGGATTAAATACAGCATCTCAGGAGCCCAAGCAGGAGACAGTTTCAAGGAAGGAATTTTCAACAATGCCAATTCACCCAAAGTGATCAAGTAAGGTGAGAATCAGGAGGTCAATGGTCTCTTCCTAATAGGTCATTAATGTCCTTTGTAAAAGCAGATTCAATGGAGACTTAGAAGTAGACAGCATTTTATAATGTTCTGAAGAGAGAATGGGAAATGAGGAAGAAATTGGACAGAGTCATGTGCACCACTTCTCAAAAACTTTGTTAAAAAAAAACAACAAAAACAATAAAACCAGAAGAGAGAGTAGTAGGTTATGGGAGTGCAGGATCCAGAGAGGTTGGTGAATTTCTTTTTCTTTCTTTTTTCTCTAAATTTTATTTTTCCATAAGCTATTGGAGTACAGGTGGTATTTGGTTACATGAGTAAGTTATTTATTGGAGATTTATGACAACCTGGTGCACCCATCACCTGAGACATGCTTATATGTGTATGGAAATGAGTAAGATATATTGAAGATGCAAAGAAGAGAAAGAATAGCTAATAGAATAAGATTGCTAAAGAAATGTTAAGAGATAGGCACCAGAAACAGAGATATTAAACTTGGACAGAAGAAGGAAACTTCTGAGTCCAGAGGAAAGGAAATGAGAGAGAGTTCAGAAAAAGATCATTTTTAGATGTGACTCATGAAGAACATCTATCTGTAATAATCTCAGTTTTGTCTGTGAAGTAAGAGTTAAGATAACCTTCTAAAGATAGCGGGAAGGTAACGGAGTACAAAGCTTTGGAATTGCCACCTTGAGGTCTAGACAAGGGCAGGGACCAGAAACATAAAATTGAGAATGAAATGAGATTGGAGAACACAAATTTGCCACAACACTAATTTACACAACTGTGTAATTTCTTCCAGCAGTCTCAATATCATTCGTTGTAGAAGTTGAGAAGCGAGTAGTTGGAATGATCTAAGCAAAGTGGCTATGTTAGAAAACCTCGAAGTGGAGGCCATGGAACTAGTTTATCAAGAGAGTAGTTTCAATGAAGCATTAGGGGCCCAGGCTCAAGAGCGAAGGGATTGAAGTGATAAAAAAAAAAAAAAAACCCTGGAGATCCCATTATTTGAAAAATTCTTCCTCTGGAATTTATAAATGTGACACTAGTATAATATTGGATTCTTTCTGGTTTATTTCACTTAAATTTTGTGAGCTAGAAAAAAATAAATTAATTAAAGACCTATCTATGCATTACATCCTGGCTACATAAAATACATCATTTTAACCTTTATGACCATCTGTAGAGTAGATACCCATTTTAGAGAGGACACAACAGAAGCTCAGAGAGTTTGAGAAATCTTTAAGTTAACCATGGTTGGTTCTTAGCACAGAAAACGTTCGAAATCAGATCTATATGACTTCAAATTTAGTGCTAGTTCCACTATTTCCTGCTGTCTCTCTACCAAAAAGAAAGAGAAGGAAATTTATGTGAATTTATCATATGATCAACTGAACATGAAACACTCATAGAAAGCAACACTTCCCAAAATGAAGTTTCCAAATGGGACTACTAATGTTCTCCAAAAGTCATCCTGATCAGATCCGTAGACTTATATCTTGTATGTTTTAACATTTGTAGTATAGCAAGGCCTCTACTTTGCTTCCTGGCATGAATATATAATTTGCTTATAATACTTAAACCAGACATCATCTCATTGGCGTTTCACTTACAGTAGGTCTTCCCATTAGTGTTAAGGAGTTTGGGTTTTGTTTTCTTTCCTGTGGCAAGTGAGAGTTGGAGGTGCACATGATCCATATAGCTTTTATCACTGAAGGAGGTCCATAGATTGAAAAAGAAAGCCACTATATCAATGTCCTGGAAGCTGTGTCCTGCCTTCAGAGCTTAAATAAATGATTGTGTATTTGAGTGAGGTAATGCTTGACACTCAGAAATCTTGACTAAAGTTAGTAAAGGTCTAAACTGAGTCAGGGGCAGATTAAAGTAGCACAACCAAAGCTGGTGAGCCAGAATCCAGCAACCTAAGCTGAGACAAATATAGGATAGCTGATTCCTCTAGATCCCAGTTCTTGGTATTGAAAGCAGAAAAGGGCATTATTTTCTTTTCCGATGTATGGACATCCCTACCCCCAAAGCCTTAATAATTACAGTATAATGAAATTAGGCAGTAGATACTCTGGAATGGGTCAGTGATTCTCTTACATTGAGTACTGAAATAAAAAGAAAAATTTGTTGAGCATCTAATGCATGCTATGCACTTACTTGTTTTATCCTCATTATAACCCTTGGAGGCAAGAATGATTACCCCTATATTAGAGTTGATAAAATGAGACACAGAGAGCCTAATTCAGTTTACCAAATTTATGTAGCTGGTAAATAGCAGAAATGGGGTTTGCATGTACATCTACTTGATTTCAAAATTCCTTATGTCATAAGGTATCTAAGTAACAAAAGGGAGATATACATTTTCAATAGCGACACAAGCAATATGATTGAAGCGTATCCATCTCAAGCTATTTATGAACAGCAATACTACTCACACACATGGAATGCTTTATGAGAGTCCCTTACACTTTTCTGTGTGTTCCATGAAAACTTTAGTATTTTGAGAAGCCTCTAAAGCCCTTTTAAAATGGGTAAAATACAAAAGAATACAACGTAAATACATTAAACTGAAATTTAGTTATCAAAACTTAAAAATTGATATGTCAATATATCAGTTTTTATTAAGTTTTTAAATAAAATATCTAGCAGTGGATCTACCTATAATTTCAAAACACATTCATAATCAAAGGAAATCCTATGTTTTGCTTAGAAATTACTAAAAACAAACATGTAATTTTTCTTGTAAAAGTTTCTTTTAAAAGCCTGAATTCTATTCCTGTACCCCATAAGGGCTTCACAAGGGGTCTACACAGAGATGTATTGGAGCTGACATGAACTGGCTGTTTCTCATTTTATCAATTTGACTAATGATATTGGAATTTTTTATGGGCTTACTTGCCATCCACATATCTTCTTTGGTGAAATGTATATTTAAATATTTTGTCCATTTTATTTATTTGGTTGGTTATTTTCTTATCGTTAGTTTTAAGAATTCTTTATGTATTCTAGATGTAAATCTTTTATCAGGTATGAGATTTACAAATATTCTCTCCAGGACTGTTGCTTGTCTTTTCACTCTCCTAAGCATATCTTTGAAGAGCAGAAGTTATTAATTTGGATGAAATCCAATCTTTGTTAGAACTACCCTAGAACCTTGATTTGAAAGAATTCCTTAGACATGGATCTTCAGGTGTGTTACTTGTCCTACCAGATGTTCTTAAAGTGCAGGGACACGGAGAAGTCCCACTGAATATTTAACAGCTGACAGTGCAGAATAAATAACCAGGATTGTAGCACATTCCAATTTCCATAGCTGATTTCAAATTACCAACTTGATGTCAAATTTCCAATATCATTAGTCATAGGGAGATAGAAATTAAAGCCACAATGAAATACCACTACTTACACACTCTAGAATGACTAAAATTAAAAACACTGGCCATATCAAGTGTTGATAAATGTGAGGAGCAACTGAAATTCTCATACTTTGATGATGGGAATGTAAAATTGTGCAAGGTTGGCAGCTTCTTATAAAGATAAATTTTCCCTTACCATATGACTTAGCCAGTTCAGTCCTAGGTATTTCCACAAGAGAAATAAAAACATATGTTCACACAAAGATATGTCCATGAATATTTATAGCATCATTATTTTAATAGTCAAAACTAGGAACAACCCATCAAAAGATGAATGGGTGAAGAATTGTGTTATAATCATTTAATCGAATACCACTCAGTCATAAGGAATAAGCAATTAATACACACAACATGGATGAATCTTTTAAAAAATTATACTGTCTGGAGGAAGACAGTCAAAAAAGTGCATATTGAGTGGTTTCACTTGTAGAAAATTCTAGAAAGTGCAAATTCATCTGTCTATTGGAGGAATCTGTGTTTTGTTCAGTTTTAACAAGGCCTTGGGAGAGATTGCAGTATAATCAAACTTGGCACTCCTAAATGTTTAAAGCGTGCTTTAAGTTTGGTAGCATTTTTCCTTTTTAATCAAAAGGGCTCTTATCAATCTGCTATTGCTTGATTCTGCTAATCTGTCCATTTAGTACACAGAAGACTCACATTCACCTACAGATCCAGGAACAATATCTGAGCCAACATTTCATTAACTTGTATATTTTTCCCAAACCAACGATTGGTTTTATCCCCCTCCCCTGCCTGCACCACCCCTTTTCCCTTTAGATGTTGCTAGGGAGATTCTGGCACAGCCCTAGGAAGAGGAGGAGGGAAACGGGTAGAGAAAGGAGGAGTTCAAGGGTGAGCTATCAGAGGTCACTATTCTCAAAACAGGCAAAAAGGGAGAAAGGAATGGGAAAACCCAAGCCTCTGCTTGACTTGCCCAGAGACAGAGCCTCCTTATGTGGGAATCCTGCTAGAAAATTTGAGTTAACTCTGAGAAGGAAGGCCATAGGGATTAAGAATGTTCTTATACTCCTGTTTAAGGACCATTTACAGAGTATAGACAGACTATTATACGCAAACACCTATCCTTCAATGGAAGACACATACGGTCACCCACCTGTGTGTACACAATGGGAAACAGAGACCTCAGCAGCTACAGAGATATGCACACATTCTCAGGCAAAAACAAAGGGACACATCTAGAAAATCATACATTTTCCAAGCCCTCTAAAAAATCACTTAAGCCCAGAGGGAAAATGTGGGAGAAAGAGTAAGGAAAGCCACAGGTGGCAGGTGAGCCATAGTGAGTGGGACTAGGGTGGGGTTTGGACTTGCAGAGCTGAGAAACTGGATTAGCAGTTAAGTGTGAAAGAGTGAGGGCAAATGAGTTAGTCTGATTCCATAGAAACTCCACCTAAAAGTAGGTTAGAACAGAATGAGCTACAAATCTCCCCAGATACTAGTGTTTCAAAGCTAGAATTCTCTGTTGAGGCTTTGCATTCTCCACACTGAAATAAATTTTAATGACTTTTTCACCTTCTCCCATAGCTTCACATTTCAGCACAATTGTGAAAGTGCAAAATGACCATATTAATGTATATGTGTAGATTTATTTTATTTATATAATTCAAACATGTAGGAAATACATTTCTAAGGAAATGATCATGCACCTCAGGTGATAGAAAGGCAAAAAGCCAAGTACAAAAACAACTACAGCTATCTGAGAAGAAAAAAAAAAAAAAAAAAAAAAAAAAAAAAAAAAAAAAAATGCGAGTAAGTTTTAAACATTTAAAAGGTGAAATAA
>CAUYQU010088112.1:0-64704 GCA_963574635.1 Cheracebus regulus
TGCTTGCTGTGAGACTCTCAGTCTGCAGCGCTTCCAATTGCTGTTTTCCTTGTGGGGATGGGACCAGCCGAGCCCGTCCGTCCCGTACACTCCGCACCGGGAAGCGCCACGCTGGAGCACCGGCAAAACAGCCGCGCCGCCCAAAAGAGTCGCGCTGGCGACCCGTGTGACTCCTCTGCCGGGAATCTCCCGGTCTGTGGGCTACAAAAATTGGTCGGAAAGTGCGGCGTCCACTCGTTCTCTGCGCTTTCACTGGGAGCTACATTCCTGAGCTGTTGCTAATCGGCCATCTTGGATCTCTCTCAGAATAAGTTTTAAAAAGTGGATTATCATACAAATATTTGTGTCAATAAAAAAGTGGATTATCCCAAAATTTAGAGAGAAATTCATGAAAATGTTCATTGCATTTGGCGCCTAGTCAGGGGGCATATATTATTTTTTCCCTACTCTTCAGCCTACAAATTTTATTTTACATACCTTTATTGCTTTTTTGGTGGGATAACTTAAAAAAATAGTATCAACCGTGTCCAAAATTTCCTCTGGTAATGAGCCTAATACAAACCCATTTGGATTGTACACTGAGCTCCTAGAAAGAAGGAAAGAGCAGGCTGCCCCAGGTCTGTAGCCAGGTGGCACCTCTCCTGGGATCAGTGCTTTTTACTTGTTATCATAGAAGCCTTTGGAAGCAGTTGTCCCCAGCGTTGTGTCTGAGCGTCTGCTCAGGAAATGTCACTTTTCCTGAGTGTGGTGGCTCACACCAGTAATCCCAGCACTTCGGGAAGCCAAAGTGGGAGGATCACTGGAGCCCAGCCTGGATAACATGGAGAGACCCCATCTGTACCAAAAAAATTAAAATTAAATTAACCAGGTGTGACGACGCATGCTACTTAAGAGATTGTGAGGCAAGAGGATCACTTGAGCCCAGGGAGTTGAGGCTGCGGTGAGCCGCTTCACTTCATCCTGGGCAACAGAGTGAGACCCTATCTCGAGAGGTGGTAGCGTGCTCTGCCGGCTGTGTGAGTTCATTCAACTCACCCAACCCATGTGGGCCAAAATGTCCCCCTCCATAAAGCAGGCACTGAACCTCCATGCAGCAAACTGAATTAGTGCCTCTGTACGAACAGTGCTGTACAGAGAAAGCTCAGTAAATGTCACTTTTCCTGTTCCCTGATGACACTCTGTGTGCCCTGGATTCTCCATCTGTTAGGTGGGGGTGATCGTGCCTGTCACAGGTGGTTATGAGGAAGATGACTGTGTTGTCACCTAGAGGTGGTCCCCTGTGGAAAGGCTTCAGAAAAGATGCTCACTGACATCAAAGCCACCTATGGGGCCCTGGTGGGCAGGCTCTGGTGACTCTCTTCTCTGTACAGGCTCTGCGAGAGGGACCCCTACCAGCTGTACCAGCGTCTGGAACAGCAAGCCCGAGAGTACGTGCTGGAGATGAAGGTCCGCCTTCTCCGGCAGCTGTCGGCTGCCGCCAAGGTGAAGACACCGTCTGGCCTGCAGGGCCCACCGCAAGCGCACCAGTTCATCTCCCTCCTGCTTGAGGAGTACGGCGCCCTCTGCCAGGCTGCACGCTCCATCAGCACCTTTCTTGGCACTCTGGTAAGAGAGAAAATGTGTTTTTCTTTCTGTTAAGGTGGACTGAAGAGATGCATGTGACAAGAGGAAGCGTCTGATGCTTGTGTGCTGACCTCACTGTCACACCTCCACACACTGTCATAGGCCCCTGTCCTCTACGAGAGAGGACCTGTTTGCTCTCCTCTTTGTCTTTCTTGTGGACTTTGCCACTGGATAAAAACATTGGGTGGATCTATAACCAGGTGACACCTCAGGGAAGTACTATTTGGAGGACCTTGAGGCCCAGGGAACGAGGCATGGGGGAGCAGTTTGAGGTGAGCACTGATATGTACCTTTATAGGGAGACAGAAGTCTCCGGTGTCTTGCTTAGGTTCATCGTTTGGTTGCTGTAGACACAGCTGGTGTTACGTGAAGTGCCCATGAAGGCTGCAGAAAACAGGTTATTTACAGCTCAGTGGCATTCATTCATGCATGCATGCATGCATGCATTCACTCAACAAGCCAGCAATGAGTTAAGGATAGGCTTGCAGTCTCAAGACAGGCCCTGTCTCCAGCCTGGCCAATGGGGATCTGACCATCCTAACGAAAGAGACACAAATGGGTCCAACCGCCTCAAAAGAGGAATTACCACAGTGGGTGGAAGGAGCATGGTATAGAAATGTGGTTGCGGGTTGGGTGCACTCAGTTCTCAGTAACCTCAATGCCCCCGCGGTTTGGAAGGAGACCAGCCACCCCAGACACAAGCCCTCAAAGCTTCCTTGACTATTACTAATAGTCTGTGGAGTTTTTCATCATCTCTTAAACTTTATTATTAAATAATTGTTCACTGTATTTGGGTACTAATTTTGGGTGCTTGCTTTCTTTAAATAAAGAAAAGGGATTGGCTGGGCACGGTGGCTCACACCTGTAATCCCAGCACTTTGGGAGGCCAAAATGGGTGCATCACGAGGTCAGGAGTTCAAGACTAGCCTGGCCAAGATGGTGAAACCCTGTCTCTACTAAAATTAGAAAAATTAGCCGGTTGTGGTGGCAAGCACCTATAATCCCAGCTAATCGGGAGGCTGAGGCAGGAGAATTGCTTGAACCCGGGAGGTGGAGGTTGCCGTGAGCTGATGTCATGCCACTGTACTCCAGCCAAGGTGACGGAGTGAGACCTGTCTCCAAAAATAAAAAAAAAAGAAAGAAAAGGAATTTATTTATTTATTTATTTATTTATTTGGAGACAGAGTCTCACTCCGTCGCCAGGCTGGAGTGCAGTGGTGCGATCTCGGCTCACGGCAACCTCCACCTCCCGGGTTCAAGCAATTCTCCTGCCTCAGCCTCCCGAGTAGCTGGGACTACAGGCACGCGCCACCACGCCCAGCTAAATTTTGTATTTTTAGTAGAGACAGGTTTCATCATGTTGACCAGGATGCTCCTGATCTCTTGACCTTGTGATCCACCTGCCTCAGCCTCCCAAAGTGCTGGGATTACAGGCATGAGGCACTGTGCCTGGCCAGAAAATGGTTAAGAAGGCTGAGAAGTCCAAGTTTGAGGGGGAACATCTGATGAGAGCCTTCTTACAGGTGAGGACTCTGAAGAGTCCAGAGGTGGTGCAGGACATCACATGGTGAGGGGGCTGAGCATCTAGTTTTAGGTGCTTTCTTAGTGGTAAAACTACATTTTGAAGCAAATACAGTAAGTATTGGCATTAGTCTTTATCTAATTCTAAAGTTGAAGGACCTCTGAGAGAAATTTACATACAGGCCGGGTGTGTTGGCTCACGCCTATAATCCCAGCACTTTGGGAAGCCAAAGTGGGAGGATCACTTGAGCCCAACCTGGGCAACATGGGGAGACCCCGTCTATACCAAAAAAAAAAAAAAAATTAAAATTAATTAGGCACGATGACACATGCTACTCAAGAGGTGTGAGGCAAGAGGATCACTTGAGCCCAGGGAGTTGAGGCTGTGATGAGCCACTGCACTCCAGCCTGGGCAACAGAGTGAGACCCTGTCTCAAAAAGAAAACAAAAAATTACATACATAGAGTTGTCAGTCATTTCAGGGGGTTCACAGACTTCCTCAAGCTTCACTACACCAAGCCATGGGGAAGTATCCATTCTGAGAAGAGGTAGAGAGGTGAATGGGGTAGGGTGGGAGGTGGGTGGGTGGGCAGTTATCCTGTTTCAAGGTCTGAGTCCATTGGGTAGTGCCACCAGGCTTCCTTCTGGTACGTCTTCCTTCCTCGGGTATCTCTCACAGCACTGCCTCCCCATCTTCACCTGAGAGTCTGCCTGTCCTTCAGAGGTTCAGATCCAGAGACCCTCCTCTGTCTTCTACAAGAACATTGGCTCAGGTTAAGAAGGATGCTCTCCAGCCCACCTGAACCTGGTGCCCAGAGAGACTCTGGTAGTGAAGAGAGCTGCTGCTGCTGCTGCTCTCCAGAGAGTGCTGCCGAGATCTGTGCCTCCTCAGATAGTTACTGTGGGACACTGTTTTATGAAGTTCACAAAAATTAATTTGAACCATATTTATTAGAGCAAATCTCCAGCAGTTTACATAGAAATAATTTCTCATGGCTCGAAAAAAAATACATAAACTCGGAAGCTGTTTGATCGATGTCTTTTTTCACTTCCTTTACACATAGAAATATCCACATTGGTTTCTAGTGGTCCAGCAGACTAGATACCTTTAACTGTTCCTTCCTCCAAGGGAAACAATTGAATTTACTAGATAATAAAAATTAAGCTGGGCACTGTGGCTCACGCCCGTAATCCCAGCATTTTGGGAGGCCGAAGCAGTTGTATCACCTGAGGTCAGGAGTTCAAGACCAGCCTGGCCAACATGATGAAACGCTCTCTATACTAAAAATACAAAAAATTAGCCAGGCGTGGTGGCACACGCCTATAATCCCAACTACTTGTGAGGTTGAAGTAGGAGAATCGCTTGAACCCGGGTGGTGGAACGTGCAGTGAGCTGAGATTGTGCCACTGTACTCCAGCCTGGGCAACAAGAGCAAAACTCCATCTCAAAAATAAATAAATAAAAAAGATGAAATATTTAAAAATGTCTGCCTGAGATGGCATGAAAGGGAGTAAGTTGTAGTGGTGAAAAACCAGTTGAAAACTGGAATCCTGAGAAATAAATGGGCTTGAAAGTATGCATTTCTTACTGGGATTTCTTCTGATCCTGGGAAACGAGATACAGCCTAGCCCAGGATGGGGTCTGCACATAATGCGGGGACTGTAAGTGACGACACCCTCAGTAAGGTTGAAGTTGAAATTCTGAGCACCGAAAGGGACATCAGGGATGCGCAGCTTTCGTGGCCTCGGGGTGGGGATGCAGGGAGTACAGCTTCCCAGAGACTTGGTACCTGTCAGCCAGCTGCCTCCTGAGTTGGAGTCTGAATAAATGTTGATGTGGTATGAAACAGCCCAAGCCTGGAAGTTACTTTACAGTGGTCCAAGGTTGCTGGTAGAGTCAGGCAGCTGCTGATCACCCTAGAAACCTTCCATGTGACCTCAAAATTCAAATAGGTAAAATCTCCCCAAATGAGCAGCTCACAGTAAAAAAAGTTATAAAACACAAAGTTCATGACAGCACAGTTGAGAGCAAGCAGAAGCAATAGACAGAATCAAAGGACAAAAGTTTTAAATTTTCAAAAAATTTAAATCTTTCGTAAAATTAAATTGAACTGTGCTTAGAGAAACTTTTTAAAAGTTTGAAATTAGGAGTTAAAGATTAATACTTTAAAGATTGATCATTCAGATTTTAAAAAAAATCAAACATAATTTTTTGGAAAAGCTTAATGGATAGATGAAATAATAAACAGCTGAAAAGAGAACTGGTGAGTTGGAAGAAAGAAGTGCAGGAATTCTGTAGAATGCAACTCAAAGAAACAGAGATGGGCCACATAGGAGAGGTTGAGACCTAAAAAATGAAGTCTGGCCATCAGTAATCAGACTCCCCAGAGAAAAGCAGAATAAGGTGGAGATGATAGCTGAGAAAGTATCAGAACTACTGAAAAATACTAGTGTTCGGCAAGGAAGCTTATCAGATTTCCCAAGGAGAGATGTTGAAAAATCCTTCTCTGGATATAGCATAGTGACAGCTACAGAACATCAAAGAAAAAGGGATCTCAAACACGAAACACAGGACTTTGCTGAAAATGGTCTGTGAGGTTTCTGGATTCTGGGTAGCGACTACAGTGAATCTCTGTGTTCTCCTTCCCAGTTAATCAGTGTGTTGCCGCTCTGACTTCATTATGCCTTCTGTTTCTTCCTCTTTCTCTTCTGCCCTCTTTTTGATGCAGTATTTTAATATTGGTCCCAGACAATGTGCCTTTTTTGTCTTAGAATATTCCAGTAAGTGTCTTTAAAAGTGATTATCCATTATCTTATGTAGCCACAGTTCCATTGTCACATCCATGAAGACTGACAGTAATAGTAATTTCTTCTTTTTTTTCTTTTTCCTAGACTGCTCAGCAGGAATTTAGTAATTTCTTCTTACTGACTCATACCGGTCCGTGTGAAAATACTCCAGTTACCTGAAAAATCTCTTTTTATGGTTAGGTTATTCAAATCAGGACCCAAAAATCTTCACAAATGTATAGCCACATTATTACACTGCCACCCAGTGATCTATGCAACTTAAGATAAACTTGAACTCAGTGCCTCGGAGCAGTAATTCTCAACTTTTTTTTTTTCTTTTTGTTTAGAAAAGCAACATGATTGTGATTATATTTTCTCAACATTTTTGACTCAGGCCCCTTTATACTTAAAAATTTAGGACCCTGAAGTGTGCTTTTTTTTTTTTTTTTCCTTTGGAGATGGAGTCTCGTTCTGTTGCCCAGGCTGGAGTGCAGTGACACGATCTTGGCTCATCATAACCCCTGCCTCCCAGGTTTAAGTGATTCTCCTGCCTTAGACTCCTGAGTAGCTGGGCTATAGGCATGTGCTACCATGCCCAGCTAATTTTTGTATTTTTAGTAGAGACAGGGTTTCACTGTGTTGGCCAGGCAGGTCTCAAACTCCTGACCACGTGATCCACCCGCCTCGGCCCCCTAACATGCTGGGATTACAGACACAAGCCACCTCAGCTGGCCAAACATGCTTTTTTTTAATGTGGATTTTTATTAATACTTGCTGTATTGACATTCAAACTCAGAAATTTTTTAAATGTTTATTGTCATTTTAAAAATGTAAACTCATTAGATTACATAAATTATATATTTTAACATATATTAGATAATGTAACAAATAACACACTTTTACATTAGATAACGTAACATAAATAACATACTTAAAAATAACTATTTTCCAAAATAAAACATTTCTTTTTTTTTTTGGAGGCAGAGTTTTGCTCTTGTTGCCCAGGCTGGAGTGCAATGGCATGATCTCAGCTCACTGAAACCTCCACCTCCTGAGTTCAGGTGATTCTCCTGCCTCAGCCTCCCAAGTACCTGGGATTACAGGTGTCTGCCTCCACACCCAGCTAATTTTTTTGTATTTTTTTGTAATTTTTTTTTTTTTAGTAGGGGGTTTGACCTTGTTAGACAGACTGGTCTCGAACTCTTGACCTCAGGTGATCTGCCCACCTGCAGATCATGCAGGATTGTTGCATAGGTAGGTACACGATAAGATGGTTTGCTGTCTCCATCCCCTGTCACCTGTGTCTGGCATTTGTCCCCATGTTATCATGTTATCCCTCCCCAACCACCCCACCCCCGGGTCTACATATTTCTTAAGAAGAGTATGTCACTCACACCTCTCCTGACATCTGTAGAGGCAGTGGAAGTCTCATTTGCTTCTGCATCCAGTCTGTTGTCATAGGTTGTCTGGTTGAAGTTATTGAAGAAAATTCAACTTTTCACAGATATGTAGTTGGAAAAAGGAAGAATATTTTCATAGCCTCTTCAAATGCTGATAAACCAAGATGTGAGAATTTAATGGTTAGTTGTGATGTAGTCTGAAACTGTATCACTGAACTTACCCTACTCTGTTCCATTAAAATCCATAGGTTCCGGCTCACCCTGAGTGGACCCTCTACTTATGCATGGTTTTCTAGTGTCATCCACAGGTCATTTTGCAAATATTGTTTTATTGAATATCTTCTGGATGTTGACATTTTTATTAATATCAAAAATGATATTTGTTCATATCACCACTGAGCTCATCAGAAAGGTCTTTAAATGCATAATACCTTTTAAGCCAACAGCAGCAAATCCAAGTTTTCTTTTTTGTTTGAAAGCTCAGATTTTTTTTTTTTTTTTGAGACAGAGTCTTGCTTTGTCACCCAGGCTGGAGTACAGTGACACAATCTTGGCTCACTGCAAACTCCACCTCCTGGGTTCTAGTGATTCTCCTGCCTCAACCTCTCGAGTAGCTGAGATTACAGGTGCCCACTATCATGCCAGGCTAATTTTTCTATTTTTAGTAGAGACAGCGTTTCATCATGTTGGCCAGGTTGATCTCGAACGCCTTACCTCAGGTGATCTGCCTGCTTTGGCCTCCCAAAGTGCTGGGATTACAGGTGTGAGCCACTGCTCCTGGCCAAAAGCTCAGATTTTATGATTAGCCACAAATTGTGTCACTTGTTTTCTTTGAAGCAACAGGTTTAATTTGATATGCAAATTCTGCCAGCTAATTCTCTAACTTCATTAGCTCTTCTGTGAACAGCACCCTCATTCTACTATTTTTGCTGATCTCACTGGATACTCTTGGACACAGAAAGATATTCTCAGAAATGCAGCTTTACTGGAGAATGCCCTCGTGTGAGGTTTATTCCACACTGCCTGGGGGGATCAAACAGGATAATGAGTCACATTTTTTGTACTTAAAGTACTAAAATAAAATTGGGGGACTGAGTGTGGTGGCTCACACCTGTAATCCGGTGGGTGGATTGCTTGAGCCCAAGAGTTCAAAACCAGCCTGGGCACCATGGTGAGACCCTGTCTCTACAAAGGATACAAAAATTAGCTGAGCATGGTAGTGCATGCCTGTAGTTCCAGCTACTCAGGAGGCTGAGGTGAGAGGATTGCTTGAGCCTGGGAGGCGGAGGTTGCATTGAACCAAGATTGTGCCAATGCACTCTAGTCTGGGCAACAGAGCAAGACCCTGTCTCAATTGATCAATCAATTAATATTTTTTTTGAAAAGAAATCTAAAAATAATAATAAAATAAAATTGGGACTAGGCTTAAGTTATGCTTCTAGTCATCTAGGAAATGCCTCACCATGCTATAATAGTGAACTCTAAATTTTCATCTACAAAGACAGTAAGATCTCAAATATCCCGTTATTTCTGTCTATTGTAGGACTATATTCTAAACATCTTCCTTCTTCTAAACCTGTTTTGTAGTGGGACCTGAGAACAGTTTGCAAAGCTTGCTCTTGGATCACTGACAAGCCTTTCTGCCTCTAGCTCAGCAGTTCTCCCATAGACCTCACCTCTCGAAGGAGCTGAGACAGCATATCCTGCAGAGCCCACCCTTGCATGTCCTGATCCAATTATTCGAGCCCCTCTATGCTGGTTCCACACCTATAGATGGGCGCATGGGCAGGGCAGCACCAAGTTCACAGGAAACTTACTGGAGGCATTGAGTTCAGCGTTCAGAACAGTGCCTGGCAATGATAGACATTCAGGTGTTAGCATGTGTTGCTTAAGGAAATGCCAAGTTGATTTTAGGTTGTGAAGTGAGTCTGAAATCTGCTGTTTTGTCTTGCATGCCTCACCTAGAAGTGTAATTTTAGATTTTATTAAAAGTGCCAAACATCATAAATCAGTTTTCACCCAGTGACCACTAGCAACTGTCCCAGAAAGCCAGACTTGTGATTCCACTCATAGGCAGGCAAGTGGAACGGCTATCCCAGAGGTTTCCAAGGGAGATCAGGCAAAGCCTCAGCTCTTCCAGGAGGCCCCTCCCTTAGCAGGTCACCAGCCTGGTCTGATCTGGGTGCTGCATTTGCTTCTGTATACTCTTTGTCTTGTAGCTGAATTGTAAGTCAGATCGCTGCCTGCTCTTCTGTTCTCCAGTAACCCCTGGAGGGCAGGTGCCTGCTGTAGCAGGAGGTAGTCTTTGTGTCCTCATACCTGGCACAGCACCTGGGCAGCATGGGTTTGGTACTTTACCTGCTTCATTTTTACGAGCACATTCGTGGGTTCCAGCCTGGGGCCGGGTATCAGTTACCTGTCCCTGGTCTCCTGCCGCATGCATTTTTCCTGTACTGAGTGTGCCTGCTCTTGAGATACTCTTGGTGTGAAACAGGAGTGATGGCATTTCAATCTGAGAGGCACTGGCGAAAATACAATAAGGAAAAGTATTGGAAATGTTAACAAAATGGAATGGTTGAGGTTTTCTGTAGATGGCATAGATTCATTGCTGAATCTCTCCATCTTTGTGTTTCCAGGTGTGAAAACAGAGCTCTAACCAGCAGGGCTGGCACACTGTGGTCTAGCAGTGTCACTGGTGTGCACTCTCCAAATGTGTTTATAGGGGTTTACTTTCAAGAACAGAAGTTAATCATGATGATTTGTTCTCTCAGCCCCCATACCAACCAGGGTTATCAGGTGACATAACAATGAAATCTTTGTGTCGTTCATTTGCTAAGGTCTCCATCTACTCAACTTGGCTATATTGTAAACAGGAGCAGACCTCTAAACCCAGTCCCTGTGAGTGACCTGACTCAGGAGACATGGAGTAGCCAAGCATGATGAAGTGCAGTTTCCAGAGCTGTCGATTATTGAAGTCAGGAACATTCACCCAAAGATGTAACGTGGTCTGAACACAAGTAGTGTCCGTGTAGTTCACAGAGGGAAGCATGGATTCACACACGCATGGTTGTAGCAAGACTTATTAAATGTGAACATTGCATTTAGGAAAGGTAATAATGGCGTCAACCCCAGTGATCTTGTGTCGGGGGCTTGCTGTACATCTCTGTTGACATGCCTCTGTGAAGACTGGGCAATTCTAGGTTTTCATGGTATTGTGTAAAGTAATTGATGAGTTTGGCTACATTTATTAGGAAGACAAAAGACCTTACCTCTAATAGGGTATTGTGAGTGGAGAAATTGTGTATATTAATTAGAACGGAAGTTTTCTCCAAATAGGTAAGAAAATTATTATCCTTTGGCATTGAGGGACTCGATGTATCTAAACTGTTGGAAGTGTAAGGGTTTTCATTACATTTTAAAAGCATAATTGTGAGAAATTACTCTCAAACATGCACAGTTACTACTTTGTCTGCGTGCACACCTGCCACCCCTGTTTTTGCGTCCCTTCTAAACTTGCCATTTTAGAAGGGAAGCTCGGTGAAACCATGTCCTTGTAGCCAGAGTTCTGATTCACTGTGTGCCTTGGGACATACAGGGAGGATGCCCAGGGCCTGTGGAGAGGAATGTGGGCATGGCGGGAGGAGCAGGGTAGAGGGGAAGGAATCCCTCTGGGAATCTTCAGGTCTTTAGCAATCACTGAATCTTCTGTTTATCTTCTTTTTTTTTTTTCTTTAACTAGGAAAATGAACACTTGAAAAAGTTCCAAGTGACGTGGGAACTGCATAATAAACACCTGTTTGAAAATCTGGTCTTTTCAGAGCCACTTCTTCAGAGCAATTTACCTGCACTGGTGTCACAGATCAGGTATTTGGCCTTAACCCGTGTATGTCTTTGTGGTGTGACAGCACAGTTTTTTCTCCTGACTAGTGTGCATGTACCTGAGTGCAACCCAGTGTGAAAGTTCTTGCAGGAAAAAATCTCAGGGCTTAGAGAAAAAGATAGTTTGGGCCAAAAGCTCAAAACCTAAGGAGTAATACAATTAAACTTTTAAATGATAAGTCAACATAAATGCCTCTAAGATTTGACACCACAAATTCCTTATAAATACAGAAAAGCTACAGTAAACATAGTACTTTTCCTTGACAAGACCCATCCTTGATGGGCAGCCGTGGTGTGGTTCATGCTATGTCTCTTGGGCATGCAGGGGATGTGGAGGAGGGAAGAGAACCAGGTCTGAGGGTGCCTGAGGCCCCCTGGACACAGCTTGGTGTCTTTTCCACGCCTTCCCTTGCTGCTCAAGGCCCCATTGCTTTGTCTTCTGGTGTAGTGTATCCACATGGCTCCTTCATGCTTGGGAGGCTGGCTGGCTTTATGCTTTCACTGAGAAAGGGGTGCAGATGCAGCAGTGACTCATGGGGTGTTTGCTCGGGGTCAGAGTGAGAAGGTTTAGGCTGGGCATGTATTTGCCCTGTTGGTACCGTGTTCAGTTGGGAGTATGTTCCTCCTGATGCGATGTTGCTCAGCAGATCACAGTTCCCTGCACTGAGTCATGCGTGAGCTATCACAGGTCTGCAGTTTGGTGATTTTGTTCTATTTACCACATGTGAGCACATTTCCATAATACAGACCCATTGTGACAGGAGCCATCTACATTTGACCACATTAAAATATATTTAGGGGCCGGGTGTGGTGGCTTAAACCTGTAATTCCAGCACTTTGGGAGGCCTAGGCGCAGATCACCTGTGATCAGGCATTCGAGACCAGTATGGCCAACATGATAAAACCCCGTTTCTACAGTGTTCCCTGTGCCCCAGCCTGCTTCTCAGCCATTCCTTCCCTTCTGTGGCCACTGTGTGTCAAGATTGGAAAGTCCTTACTATGATCCTTGCAGAAGAAAAGTCTTCGGAAGAGAATTCACAGTGGTGAATCTGGAACGTGGAGCAGGCTTTGTCCCTGGTTATGATTCATCAAAAGCACTATTCATGAGAAGGCGTGCATCCTGGGAGAGGGGTTCTAAAAACATGAATCCAGGGTATCTGCCTTTAAAAAAAAATTTACTGGTAAGCCAGCGAGTTTGGTGTGCCAGAAGACTGTGGGTGGGTGACTGAAACCTGAAGTCCATCATAAAAACTCCCATTTTTTTCTGTGTCCTAGTTCTCAATTTTCCGTTTACTCATTGGGTAGAATGGTCAGACTGCAACCATGAGCCATGCCTCCAGTGTAGATGCTGGGGCTCACACTGCAGTCTAACTTCTCACTTCTGAGACTCAGGGGCAGTTGAGGGAGAAGGATAAACACAGACAGGGACAGAGTGAGGCCAACCAGTGCGTTCCTTGAGCAGCACTGGTGATGCCAGGACACGCCATGCCTTTGTGCTCTGCAGCTGACTCACTTGTCAGCATGAGACTGATTCAACATAATTCAGATTTGCATTACTAGTGTACAGATACACATTTAACAATTCATAAAAATTTTGCTACTGATGGCCAGGCGCCGTGGCTCACACCTGTAATCCCAGCACTTTGGGAAGCCGAGGCGGGCAAATCACGAGGTCAAGAGATAGTAACCATCCTGGCCAACATGGTGAAACCCCGTCTCTACTAAAAAATACAAAATTAGCTGGACATGGATGGTGGCACGCACCTGTAGTCCCAGCTACTCTGGAGGCTGAGGGAGGAGAATTGCTTGAACCCGGGAGACAGAGGTTTCAGTGAGCCAAGATCATGCCACTGCACTCCAGCCTGGCGCCTGGCGACAGAGCAAGACTCTGTCTCAAATAAATAAATAGTAAAAATTGTTGCTACTGATTACATACAAACACCCCCTACAGCATCTGCATCTTATGAAATACATATTGTACCATTTACCTACTTAAAATGTACAATTCAATGGCTTTTGGTATATTACATTTTTAAAAAATTATGGTAAAGTGTACATAACATAAAGCTAACCATTTTAACTATTTTAAGTGTATATTTCAATAACATTAATTATATTTATAGTATTTATAACCATTACCGCCATGTACTTTAAAATTTTTTCCTCACCCAAAACAGAAACTCTATCCATTAAACAGTAACTCTCCATTGCCTCCTCCTATTTTTCCCCTATAGCCTTTGAAAGTCTGTAATTGGCAGGTTCCTTCCCCCAACTCCCCACCCCTTTTGTCTTAAAATGTATCTGTTAAAGAACTGGGCCATCTCTCCTGGGGGTGCCTTGGTCTAGGTCCTGCATAGGTGTGTTTACAGAGTAGTCTGGCCACCTCCATCCTCTGTCATGCTTGAGAATTGGTGGTGGGATCTGAAGGCTCTGGATGGCTCTGCTCAGACCCCCTGGCCGGCCAGCGGGGGGGTGGGGGTGTGTCTGTCAGGGGCGGATCCTTCCGATCCCCTGGCCTGTCAGTGGTGGGGGGTGTGTTTCTATGTTTCTATCAGGAGTGGATGCCTCAGATCCCCTGGCCTGTCAGTGCCGGGGGAGGAGTGGTGTTTCTATCAGGGGTGGATCCCTCAGATCTCTTGGCCTGTCAGTTCAGGTGGGGTGGGTGTTTCTATCGGGGGGTGGGATCCCAGATCCCCTGGCTGGTCAGTGCAGGGGGGAATGTTTCTGTCAGGGGCGGATCCCTCAGATCCACTGGCCATTCAGTGGGGTGGCTGTTTCTATCAGGGGTGGATCCCTCAGATTCCCTGGCTGGTCAGTGGAGGGTGTTTCTGTCTGGGGTGTATCCCTCAGGCCTCCTTCTCTTAGTTGTGGGTGTCAGTAGCTCAATGTGGGCTTCACTTTAAATATATATTAATTAGGCTTATAAAACTTACCCAAACCAATGTTATTTCATTCTCCTTGTCAATAATAATAATGTTTCACATACACATTATTGGTAACATTACAGTGAGTGTATTTCCATGGTGCTGTCTTATATTTGCAAGCTCAATATTTAGACAGAAACCTGTTTGCTGAGCCATTGATTTAATTCAACCCTGTGGATATTCCCTGTGACTCTTTTGATCCTAGCATAGCTTTGCTTATGGGGAAGCCCTGTGCCTGCAGATTGCTTTCCAATTACACCACCAAAGATACCCACAACCCCCTTCCCCAACCCCTTTTGCTCTCCCTTGGCTCAGAATAATCTGAGTTCTATAACTTGGAAGAGATAAGTTCCTACTTCTGGGAGGAGTGGGACAAGGAACACATGACAGGGTGTAATGCCACATCCCAGTTTTCCAGGTGGAGCGAGGAGGTGCAGGTTGGAATTGGGTAGAAATTGGATTCTATGCAAGAATGGAAACTAGTCATGGAAGAGCAAGGCTGGCGGAGGAGAAATGGGAGAAAAACTACTTCACGGGCTGCACTGTGGCAGAACCCCAGTGCCACTGGAGTCTCAAGTCCATGTCTGGAGGAGTTTTGTCTCCTGAGGGCCAGAAACAGCCTTAGAAGAACAGCTTTGATGTTTTGAAGTGGCCTCAATCCTGTGCATCAGTATTGTTTCTTTCCTTTTCCCGGCTTCCCTAAACGACTGCCCAGTTACACCTGACCTCTGCTGCCTCCCCTGGAGAGACTGCAGTAGGTGAGCGCACAGATGGCTTCAGCAGCCGAGATTCCCAGGCACGATTCATGTGAGGGTGGAGACAGAGGTCATTCCTGCCCATTTCACCCATGGAAAGACCTAATTTTAACATA
The DNA here is from genome assembly GCA_963574635.1 of Cheracebus regulus. NCBI lineage: Eukaryota > Metazoa > Chordata > Mammalia > Primates > Pitheciidae > Cheracebus > Cheracebus regulus. Next base: position 15,006 of record CAUYQU010088112.1, read on the forward strand.
GCTTCATTGTTTATCATAAAATTATTAGATTGTCATTGAAAAATAACTCTGAAAATAGAGAAAATCATGAACAAAGTTAGGTTTTATAAATAATTTTGTATTTCTTACACATTTTCCCCTATGTCCACTACACATATTTTTAACATGCTGTAGTCATATCTTTAGTTACCATGGGCATAGCTCCATTTCAAAATACATACATGTATATATACATGAATGTGTGTATATGTGTGAATGAGTGGATGAAATTATAAAAGTGGTAACAAGCATCTAGTTATCTAGTACTGATTCTTCTAGATGTGCTATGATACGTTTGGGTGGCTTCTAGTGTTTTATAGAAACAGTGCTGATCCCTAACCCTGCACAGAATCTTTGTGCTCCTGATAAATTATAAATGTTGTATTTGATTCTAAGCCATCCTTGTCAAGATGTCTTTATTCCACTTATTTTGGCTCACACTGGTAGATTTAGGTATTAGGAACATGAATTTTTTTCTGGTAATAATCTACATGTGTCTCCACACCTTGCCTCATCCTCCTCCTGACCCTAGCCCCCAGCCTTCTGTCTCCCCAAGAGCTGTCTTGCTTACAGTCTCTTTTTCAGAAATCGAGATATTTTTCTCACTGTCCACCTGCATGTGTGTCTTCTGTTTCCCATTTATGTTCTCATTTTCCATTGTGCCATCTTTCTTAATACAATATAATAGACAGAAAACTATTATTATATTTCTTTAAGTAAATCAAATTTTGTTTTGCTTTATTTGAAAACCAGATCTAAATTTTATGTCTCATTAAATGTTTTGTTTTTTCTGAGCCAGTTGTATAAATAATAATAATAAACCAAATATGAGACTGCAAAAATACCTTTGTAGTCTCTTATTTGTTTATTATTTTTAATTTTCATTTTTAGCTGTTTTAATTTTTTAAGTTTTTCATTTGCAATTCCATATTTGGTAAACTGAATTATTAAGCCGTAGTCATTAGAGATGTGTTGTTCAGTGCTCATTTTTTTCTTAGAAGCTGTTGTTTCTTTGAGCATCTCCTTTTTACCAGCTGTCCCGGTGCCTTGCGTGGGGAATCTGTCGATCCCAAACAGCACCCTGCTGTGGTGCAGAGCGCTGCCCTGTTTTCCATGTTGGGAGGTGAGATGACAAAACAGGATAGTAGCAGCATGAAGCACATTTCTGCCTTTGGATTGTTTGCTTTGTTACAAGGCCTTCTCTCTCCTAGGCTAGGAACCACCACACACGACACCTGCAGTGAGGACACATATAGCACCTTGCTGCAGAGGTACCAGCGCTCCGAGGAGGAGCTGCGCAGAGTCGCTGAGGAGTGGCTGGAGTGCCAGAAGAGGATCGATGCCTATGTGGACGAGCAGGTGAGTGCCGCTCAGGATCACCACACCCTGTGCACACCCTTGGACGGCCCTGTTGAAGGCAGCATCAAGACGCTAGCTTCATCCTGAGCTGCAAGCCAGGAATTCCTGACTGAGGTCTGGAGGCGCATGTGGGTAGCCCCTGTGTGTCAGTTGCTGGTTTTCCAGAAGGGATGGGAAACCTGTTGGTATCACAGATGGCTTGGCCTTGCTGGACCTGAGGCGTGGTGGTAGCAGTTGGTCAACTTCACCTTGCCCTGGGCACACCTGCTATCACTCCCATGGACTGTCACCCAGGCTCTGCACCTCAGGTAGGAGATTTTTACATTTAGGAGCCGTTTACTGAGCACTCTCCTGTTGACAGCTCATTATCTGTCTGTCCCAGTTTAGAAGGGAGTGCAGACACATGCACAGGTGGCAGGTGGCTCACAAGGTAGAAGACAGAAGAGGGAGGGCACCTGCTGGAAGTGGATCTGAAGGGAGGGCGCTCAGGCAGCCCAAGTCTCTCAGATAGAGCAGTGTTTTGAGATGGCATCCCCTCCATCCCACCCCTGGCCTTCCTGCTCTCCTAAAGCAGGGTTGGACCAGGAAGGTATTGAGAGCAGCTCTTGTTTAAAGATGACAGTGGTGTGAGCAGCGGTAAAGGAGGGATGACTGAGTTCTTTCTGTGTTGCACTTTTGAGACTGTCTGTAGGAAAATGGAACCTGGGCTCTGGCCTAAAGTGTGTGCTGGTCCCATGTCTGCCCTGGCATGGTGAGTGCCACGTGGATGCCAGCTGTGGCTCCTTGTCAGTGTTCTTTGTCAGTGCTGTGAGGGACTGGGAAGAAGGAAAGGACTGGCATTTGCTTGCTGCCTCCGTGAACTGTGTCATTGAATTCATAGTTGCAGACCGTGTTTTCTGTTGTAGTTCTCTGCTGCAGCCACAGGGTCTAGAGCTGCAAACTGTTGTTTGGAATTTCGTGGGATTTCTCTTACTCCATTCTTCTGTGTTCTCGGCCTCCCAAAGTGCTGGGATTACGTTTGTGAGCCCCTGCGCCCGGCCTGCTGGGTTTTTTTTGAACCTTCATCAGCTTCAGTGGAATCAGTTCCAACTTTGTCACATGCGGAATTCTGTGCTGTTGAGCTTGTCTTTGGGCAGGTGGCCCTGAGACTCTCCCATGACTCTGTCTGCACCTATTCCTTGACCGTGTACACGCAGCACATCAGGGTGAGGCAGGGGCCTTGGAGGTCACTTGGGTCCTGGAAGACTTCCTCTGTGTCCTGGGCCCCATGGTGGGGCTTGAGAGAGCAGTTGCTGTTTTATGTTTTCTTCGAAGTGGGTGTGTTCCTAATTCATGATTATGTCTGTTTTTGCAACCAGAGACTTACTCTCCAGCTGTGGCTTGTCACTAATCAGTGACTCTGTCCTGGACTGCTGTGAGGGCAGGGTCTGGATGCCAGGTGGGCAGGGCAGAGCCTCCCACTGCAGCGTCACCTCAGCAGCCTTCATCTCATGAGCTGCTGGAGCATCCAGGGGGCTGCAGCTGTGCCATGTGGGGGCAGGCCAGCAGAGGGCACTGAAAGCTTCATTCCCTTCTGCCATCTGTGGGTGCTTCAACCCATTTTCAGAAGTTTGCTGTTGTGGTAGAGGGAGCAGGAATTGGGGGAAGCTAGGATAGTGGGCATTAACCTGCTCCAGGATGTGGGCATCATCAGCACAGGCTGTTTGGGGCTGTGGCCATGCAGGAGGGCCGGTAGTGTTCAGGTCACCACTCCCTGGGGTGTTCTTGACTTGGGTCCCAGGGAGAACCCTGCATGGCAGTTAACACCAGAATGCAGTTCTGGATCTGCCCCATGAGTCTTTTCCCTCCCTCATCTTAGTTTCCCACCTGCAAAATGAGAGGATTACTTTAGGTGATGTTTGAGTTTTATACGAGCTTTTAATTCCAAATAAATTTTTTGTGTGTTATTTTTAAAAAGCAAAACTGGCCAGGTACAGTGGCTCACACCCATAATTCCAGCACTTTGGGAGGCTAAGGTGGGAGGATCACTTGAGCCCAGGAGTTTGAGACCAGCCTGGGCAACACAGTGAGACCTTGTCTCTACAAAAAATTTAAAAATTCACTGGCTTGGTGGCATGTGCTTGTGGTCTCAGCCACTCCAGAGACTGAAGAGGGGAGGATCACTTGAGACCAAGAGTTTGAGGCTGCAGTGAGCTATGATGGTGCCACCGCACTCCAGCCTGGGCGGCAGAATGAGACCCTATCTGGAAAAGAAAAAAAAGCAGGGCAGGCACAGTGACTCACACCTGTATTCCCAGCACTTTGGGAGGCCAAGGCAGGTGGATTACTTGAGCCCAGGAGTTTGAGACCAGCCTGGGCAGCACAGATAGACCTTGTCTCTACAAAAATTAGCTGGTCATGGTAGTGTGTGCCTGGGGTTTCAGCTACTCAGGAGGCTGAGGTGGGAGGATCGCTTGAGCCTGGGATATTGAAGCTGTGGTGAGCTGTGATCATGTCACTACATTCTGGCCTGGGAAGTAGAGTGAGACCCTATCTCAAAAAAAGAAGAAAATATATAGGCATAGCGAAGTAAATAGTCCCTATGCTGGTGCTGCACTGTGGGCGGCTGAGTACTGGGTGCCCTATACGGAAGGGGTTCCCAGCCCTCAGGCCGTAGACCAGTACTAGTCCATGGCCTGTTAGGATCCAGGCTGCACAACAGGAGGTGAGTGGCCGTTGAGCAAGTAAAGATTGTATTTATAGCCACTCCCCATTGCTTGCATTACCACCTGAGCTCCACCTCCTGTCAGATCAGCAGAGACATTAGATCCTCACAGAAGCACGAACCCTATTGTGAACTGCGTGTGCAAGGGATCTAGGTTGTATGCTTCTCATGCAAATCTAATACCTGATGATCTGTCACTGTCTCCCATCACCCTCAGATGGGACCGTCTAGTTGAAGGAAAGCTCAGGGCTTCCACTGATTGTGCATTGTAGTGAGTTGTAGGATTATTTCACTCTGTATTACAGTGTAATAATAATAGAAATAAAGTGCACAATAAATGTTATGAACTTGAATCGTGCTGAAACCATCCCCTTGCCTCACCCGGTCTGTGGAAAAATTGTCCTCCATGAAAACTGATCCCTAGTGCCAAAAAGGCTACGGACCATCGCTCTAGAACACGTCCCATGACACCTAAGCAGGGTGGTTTATTGAGAGTACAGAGGGAGGGGAGAAGCTGTGAGATCTCAGGTCACCAGTAGACACTGTACAGGAAAGACCTTGGGAAGGAAAAACGAAAGGTGAGAGGTCAGCTTCTCTACCTGGCTCACTCTTGTCACTGGGGCTCAAGGGAATGAAGCTGATGAGCTGCTTCGGCCTCACATAGGAGCGAGGTGTGAGAAACCAGAATCATCCTGGCTGAGGAGCAGAGACAGGAGCTCAGGGCTCTGAAGCCCAGGGAAGGGCTGCTGTGCAGGGCAGTTTCAAGACTCCCAAAGAGGCTGCTCGAAGGAAGCACATGAAAGGGTCCTTAATCTAAGACTGTCTCTGTTGATGACATAGTGTCACCTACCAAGTCTCCGTCTTACCAGCATGAGCTGCAGGCAAGTTGAATTGCATTAGGTCATTGAAACCCCCCACGTGCATAGAACCCCACCTATCTTTACCAAGGGCCTCATAAAAAGGTGCCCCAAGCACTTTCTGAGTAGGCATGGATAGCTGCCCACAGCACACTCTAATGGCTGCAATGCTGTTTGCTGTTGGCCCAGAGAACACTGTCTCAGGGCCCTCCACAGTCTTGTTAGTGTTTGTAGCAGTAACAGATATGCAGATGGAGAAGCTGAATGCTGGTAAATCCACTGGAGGGTGGCATCAGACCTGGAAGGGTGTGTATCAGTCCATTTTCACACTGCTGTGAAGAACTGCCTGAAGTAGGTTGTGGTGGCCTTACGCCTGTAATTCCAGCACTTTGGGAGGCTGAGGCGGGCGGATCATCTGAGGTCAGGAGTTGGAGACCAGCCTGACCAACATGCAGAAATGCCATCTCTACTAGGAAAAAAAAATACAAAATTCGCCAGGCGTGGTGGCACATGCCTGTAATCCCAGCTCCTTGGGAGGCTGAGGCAGGAGAATCACTAGAACTTGGGAGGCAGAGGTTGCGGTGAGCCGAGATTGTGCCATTATGCTCCAGCCTGTGCAACAAGAGCAAAACTCTGTCTCAAAAAAAAAAAGAAATACGAGATTCTGGGTACTTTATAAAGAATAGAGGTTTAATTGACTCACAGTTCTGCATGGCGGGGGAGGCCTTAGGAAACTTATAATCATGAGAGAATGAGAAGAAGAGGCAAGACACATCTTACATGGTGGCAGGAGAGAGAGAGCATGAGGGGAAATGCCACACTTTTAAACCATCGTATCTTGTGAGAACTCACTCACTGTCACAAGAATAGCATGGGAGAAATGTGTCCCCATGATCCCATCACCTCCCACCAAGTCCCTCCCTGACATGTAGGGATTATAGTTTGACATGAGATTTGGGTGGGGACAGGACCAAACCATATTAGTGTGACAGGTTAATGTCACAGGGCAGACATGTGAAAGGTCTTGTAATCACAGTGGTGGCAGCCACGCTGTGTGTCCTCAGGCAGCTCTGACCAGGCTGGTCCCCACCAGGCAGGGAAACATAAGGGACTTGAGGTGGCTGGCCTGAGTCGTCAAGAAGTGATCATTGTGAAGCAAACGTTCAGCTTGTCCCAGACAGCCCCAGGGAGCAGAGTCTGGACCCCATGTAGATGTATGTGATCAAAAAGAGTCCCTTGCATGGGCTGTTTAAAGGGAGAGTGGGCCGTAGTGTGGAGTTGAGTTCCCTATGATAGAGAATGTGGAAAAGAGATGGAGAGGTATTTGGACTAGGGACACATCTGTCCCTGGCTGGGGCTGGTGGCCTCTGTGCCTGGTACTCAGTTTCCCAGGGATTTGCAGAGTACCCTTCAGGGAAGGTACTTGTCTGCAAGCCTGAGTGCAAACTTGCCTGGCCTCTCAAGAAAGGTGAGTCGGGTATGTCAGTGGTTCCTGTCTTGGTGTTGAACAGGAGAGCCTGGCCTGTTGCAGAGAAGCTTTGAGTGTGGAAGCTTTGCTGAATGGAACTTTCACCTTGCTTTCTCCTGCATTTGGTGTTTTCCTTCTGTAGGATTGATGCTGTTCACTTGATTTATCCCTGGTGTGTTCATCCATTCTTGCACTGCTATAAAGAAATATCTGAGACTGGATAATTTATAAAGAAAAGCAGTTTAATTGGCTCACGGTTCTGTGGCTGTACAGGAAGCATGGCTGGGGAGGCCTCAGGAAACTTACAGTCATGGTGGAAGGTGAAGAGGAAGCTGGCACATCTTACATGGCTGGAGTAGGAAGAAGTGGGGTGGGGAGTTGCTACATACTTTTAAACAACCGGATCTCATGAGAACTCACTATCACAAGAACAGCACCAATGAGGAAATCTGCTCTCATGATCTGATCACCTCCCACCAGGCCCCACCTCCAACATTGAGGATTACAATTTGACATGAGATTTGGGTAGGGACACAGATCTAAACCATATCACGTGGCTTTCCCGTCGTGTATCAATATAAGTTTCTGAGGTTGTGAATAACTTACAGCCTTCAGGTACTTCAGAAAAATAGTACAGTTAGTGATAACTTAGGAGAAGAGATGGAAGAGAAGGAAGGTGAACCCTTACCAAGCACTGTGCCATACCCATTGTGGCTAGAGCCTCACTACTGCTGCCTGGTGTTACCACATCTGCAGATGACGGGAGGCTTCCGAGGGCCTCAGCCAGGCAGGCCTGTTGGGGTTTAGGTCAACAGTGTCCTACGTAGCATAACATCCTGCTCCTAGGAGCCTGGGGTGCTGTCCTTTGTTACACATGTGATGGAGATAGCAGATAAAGTTCTAGTTTTAGAGATTCATTTCTCGAATTGAACTGTAACTAAACACAAAAATGCCTCTTAGGGAAATTCCTTTACTAAGACCGAAGAATCCTTTGGGAATAGTAATTTCTTGTATCTGTTTCTTGAAGTTAAACATTTATTTTGAAATATATATGGTATTATTGCTGTTCCAGGGAAAATGGTATATATGTAAAAATAACAATATACATGTTCTCTCTAGGGAGAAAAAATAGTCTCACTTAAAAAATAAAGCTGAACTGAAATTTCTTTAAAATTGCATGTTGCATCGTTTTTACAAAGAGAAAACCAGTCTCTTCACTAAAGCAATGAGAAGATGCATTCTTATTTTCACTCTCTTGTGAAGAAACCATGAGAAACAATGTTCCACTAATAATAATTTAGGGAAATTGAGCCACTTTAGTAACATCCAGAGAATAGTAGTCATTCCGGAATCATATGCATGGGTGGGAGGTTTGCAGGAGCTGAAAACAACAGAAGTTTACGCTCATAGTTCTGGAGGCCACAGGTTCAGAATCAGTATGTCAGCAGGGCTGTGTTCCCCCAAAGGCTTTGGGGGCGGCTGCGGTGGCCCCTGGTGTTCCTTGGCTTTTGGCTACTCCACTCTCCAGTGGAGCCATTTTAATTTAAAACCTTTGAATGAACATTGATTGTTTCTAATCAATATCACTTTAGAAATTTTATACTGATTCAAGGTTTTAAAATGTTGAATACATGTAAAATAATTGAATCTCTCTTCACAAATAAGTATGTATGTATGTGGCAAGAGAGCTGGTAGGTTTTTGTTTGTTTGAGATGGGGTCTTACTCTCACCTGGGCAGTGGCATCATGTCAGCTCACTGCAGCCTCCTCCTGCTGGGCTCAAGCAGCCCTCCCACCTCAGCCTCCAGAGTAGCTGGGACCACAGCACACAGCACCATGCCTGGCTAATTTTTTATTTTTTTTTATTTTGGTAGAGACAAGTTTTTACCATGTTGCCCAGGCTAGATCTTTGAAATCAGTTATTTTTATGTTTGCTTTCTTAAATTCATTCATTCTTTGTTGTTTGGCACATACATAAGCCTGCAGGTACCCAAATTTGTTCCCCCCCAAAAATTTACCCAGAGGCTATGAGAAGAGAGTCAAGGAAGAGGTTTTTATTGATATTATTCATCAAACAACTCTTGAGCTCTACACTAAGATTTTATAGTAACTGCAGACATATACAATGAAAAGGGAGAATTGGCATCAATTTTGAATCTTCCCACCCAAGAATATGGTATGTCACTCTTTTTCAACTTTTTAAAAAAATATATATTGTATTATGGTTTTATAGTTTGTAAATCTTGCCCCATTTTATGCTTCCACAGTGTGTAGTTTAAGGGGCTGCTGTGACTGGCATCTTGAGTGAGGAATACGTGTTCTAAAGCATTCTTGCTGGGAACTGGGAAAGTGGAGGTGCCCTGTGACCAGGCATCTCACCAGATGCCAGCATGAACTCTTGTAGTTTTTGAGTTGAGTCTTGAATCTAGGAGTCTAGGAAATCACGACATTTTCTACAAATAATGATAGGTTTATCTCATCTTTTCCAGCATTTGTCCCCTTTTTTTGGCTTCCACTAGGACCTTCAGACCAGTGTGAATAAGAGCATTGATACTGGCACCCTTGTCCAGTCCTGGCTTCGAGGGGCTGCTGTGAGTGTTTCACCATGAAGTTTGATGCTTGCCATACAGACTTTTGATACTTTCTAGCAAATTAAAGAAGTTTACTTTTATTTCTAGTTTATTTGGGATATCATTTAAAATAAAACAGGAAGATGTCAAATTTGATGGTATGATTTTTCTTACATCAATTGCTATATGAATTAAGAGTTTAGGTTGCCTCATTTTGAGACATTCTTGCATTCCTGGGATGAAAGCTTCGTAGATCATGATTGTCATTCTTTATTCTATTATTAACTTTAATTAGCTGATATTTGATTTAGGACGTGTGTGTGTGTGTGTGTGTGTGTGTGTGTGTGTGTGTGTGTGTGTGTGTGTATTAGGATATGTATATAAAATTATTTTTAGAGACAGAGTTTCACACTGCTGCCCAGGATGTAGTGCAATGACAAGATATTAGTTCTCTACAGTCTCAAACTCCTGGACTCAAGCTGTCATTCCATTTCAGTCTCCTGAGTAGCTGGGACCATGGTTTTGGCTTGGCGCAGTGGCTCACACCTGTAATCCCAGCCCAGGTGGGATTTGGAGGCCAAAGCAGAAGGATTGCTTGAGCCCAGGAGTTTGAGACCAACCTGGGCAACATAGAGAGACCCCATCTCTACAAGAAAAAAATATTAGCCAGGTGTGGTGGTGTGTGCCTGTGGTTCTAGCTACTTGGGAGGCTGAGATGGGAGGATCACTTAGGCCCAGGAGGTTGAGGCTACAGTAAGTTGTGATCATACCACTGTAGTCCAGCCTAGGTGACAGAGCGAGAGACCTTGTCTCAAAGATAATTTTATTTACAAAAAAATATTTTTGTAAGGGTGGGTGTCTCTTGCCTTATTACCCAGGCTATTCTCAAACTCGTGGCCATAAGTGATCTTCCCGCCTTGGCCTCCCAAAGTGCTGAGATTACAGGTGTGAGCAACTGCATCCAGCCAGGACTTTGATATCTATAATCTGAGGTATAATTGAGTTGTCTTGGTCTTTGAAGTCTTATTATTATTATTTTTTTTTATAAAAGTTGTACTAGCTTCATAGAATGAACTGAGAAACTTTCTGTGTTTTTTCAATTTTTGGGAATACTTTAAATTTTTTGTCCCATGAAGGATAGAACCTACTGTAAAACTTTGGGGCCTAATTCATTTTTACAGCGAAGAACAAGAACTATAGATCTTGTCTGTCTTTTCAATTTATGTGACATTTATTAGTCTATTTCAGGTTTCCTTCTGCATCGAGTCAGTTTTACAAATGGAATTTGGCTCAGGAAGTTATCCATATCATTTAGATAACGGGTCGTAAGCTCACACCTGCAAGGATAGGGAAAGTCATGGAAATGGATGACATGGAGTAGAGTGGCCCCAGATTTCCTGTGGTGCTCATGGCCATCACCACCCTCACCTTGGAAAGTGTCCTCAGTTGGGAGAGGCCTTGGGGGAGTGTGGGGCATGGGTAGTGAAGGCCCCACCTGTGTGTGTGTGCATGTGTTCTCCTGTTCTCTGTTAGGGGCAGTCCCCACTTGGCTCCAGCAGTCTTCACAGGGCCACCAGAGCTACCGAGTTTTCAAGAGTAGCCAGAAATCTGGATGATTAGGTGAAATCTCAAAAATTTTTAAGAAGAGGCATTGTGCAGGTCTGACAAAATAGCCCATGAGCCCCTTGTTTGCAGCTCTTCTTTAGAATACTATAAAGCATCGACTTATAAAGATACTTTCTCTCACAATTTTAAAACAATCTTCTGGCCAGGTGCAGTGGCTCATGCTTGTAATCCCAGCACTTTGGGAGGCCGAGGCAGGTGGATCCCTTGAGGCCAGGAGTTCGAGACCAGCCTAGCCAACATGGTGAACCCGGTCTCTACTGAAAATACAAAAATGAGCCAGGCGTGGTGGCAGGTGCCTATAATCCCAGCTACTCTGGAGGCAGAGGCACGAGAATCACTTGAATCGAGGAGGCAAAGGTTGCAGTGAGCCGAGATTATGCCACTGCACTTGAGCCTAGGTGATGGAGCGAGACTCCTTCTCAAAAAAAAAAAAAAAAAGTCTCCGTATGTATCCCTATCCTTTCTCAAACCTGATGTTTTTTTTGTTACCTTGTTCAGCCTTGGCAGAAGTTTAGAGAACCAATTTTTGATTTTATTAATTGCATTTGCTTCACTGTTTTCTCAGTAAGTTCTCTTTTTGACTTTAATTCATTCCTTCTTCATCAGTTTTGTTTTGCTTTGCTTCTTTAAGCCTCACGTGCCTGTTAATAGCTCTTCCTTTCCTGTAGGCTGAGATCTCTGTGTGGCAGGACCGAGCTACCGCTGTCTTGCTTATTTCCAACACATTCAGGGCACATAATGGGCATTCAGTAAATATTGAATGTTCATCCACTGTATTGACAGATTTAGCCAGAATATCTTAATTTCTCTTTTTAATGTCTGCTCATCTCTTTCATGTGAGAAAAGTACTTGTGATGATTTTGAGTAAAAATACCTGTTAACAGGGAAATACCTGTTAACATATTTGTAGTATTGTATCTTTATTGTTTGCAGATGATGTTTCTCATATATATCTCATTTTAAGAAAATCTCCTCTTGAAAGTCTTGTGTAATTGTCACAAGTATTAAGGTTTTTCTTTCTTTCTTTTTTTTTTTTTCATTCCCTTACTAGATGACAATGAAAACCAAACAGCGCATGTTAACAGAAGACTGGGAGCTTTTTAAACAAAGACGATTCATTGAAGAACAGGTAAGCTTGTCAATAAGAGAGGCAATTAAAGGAAGTAGAAATTTGTCCTGACAGAGCGAATGATTTCTTTGCCCGATGATGTGCTCTGTTAGAACAGCATTGGAGGACTACATTGGCACCTTCTGCCAGTGTTAAACTGCTCAAGACGGTGTTTTGATTTTCAAGATAAACTAATTTTGTTCACCTATTTCCTTATCTTTCAAATAACTTCTCAAGAAAAAAAAACGTGTGTATTGAGTGGTCTCTATCGCACAGAAGCCCTGGGTATTTTACAAAGGATGCCCTCAGCCCCCACAGTCCCCTGTGAGACAGGTGGTGCCAGCTGCAGTTTACATACGAGGGAGGGTGATGGGGTGGGGTTAAGGATGTCGCCTGATGTCCCGGTGCTGGGATGACGGCCCAGCTTCCCCAGACAGAGCACTCAGACCTCCAGACAGCACCAGGTGCCATGCCTTCAATGTGGCAGCTAGCAGATCTGGACTTTCCCTTCCTCATCTTTCTGATGGTGCCTCCTCCAGGCAGGCTTGTGCTTCACCTTTGCTGGTACTGTTTGGCAGAGCTCGCTAGTAATGTCCTGTATCTGGTCTTGGGCCCTTGGCTTCATCTGGAAACTCGGCTTCCCCTGATCTCCCATCCACATGCCACACCAACTCTTTTCCTGTTCTTTGACACTTCTCTCCATCTCCTTTATGAACTCTACTTTGTTGGCCTTTCTGTAAATATTGGTGGTTCCCTGACCTTGACCCCTTGCCTATCTCCACATTTGCATGCCCGTGGTCTCCTCTGGGCACCACAGGTATACAGGTGGCACCAGTGTTTGGCATGCTCCCCTCCTCCCTTTCCCCATTCTACATGCATCCTGTCATTTCGAGTGGGCCTTCCAGCTGCCACCTGTCCCATTGCCAGTGTGGGACCAGAGTTCCTTCTCCTTTGAAATGCAGGTGCTCACCTTGTCTATTGGAAATTGACGCACCATTTCCTCAATAGCTTCCAGGCCCCACTCCTTGCCCTCCATGTGCCAGCCTCCATTCCTACAGCTCTGTTCCCAGTACCTTGCAAGTACCAAGCACGTGGCAGACAGGGTAAAGGCCGGGCCTCTGCAGCAGCCCTGCCTTCCAAGTGTCTGCTGCGAGGGCACACAGCAGTGTGTTTGCTGAAGACAAAAGCGTTTAGGGGCTCCTGGAGCCCTGTGCAGTTCAGTCACCACTTGCTGCCAACTCCAGGTCTGCTTCCCCTGTGTTCCTGGTCCTGTCCCACTGAGAAAGCAGTGCCCAGGAACATGACACGTTAGCAGAATTACTGAAAAATAATGAGCCATGTCTCAGGGGAGGGTCTTACAAAATTAAAGCATTTAAAATTTCCTCTAGTTAACCAATAAGAAAGCAGTTACTGGCGAGAACAACTTCACAGACACCATGAGGCACATGTTGTCATCCCGTCTGAGCATGCCTGACTGCCCCAACTGCAACTACAGGAGAAGGTAAGCCTGGGTGCTTGTGTTAGTGTGTCCGGCCCACAAGACCTTCACTGGGCTCCGCAGAGGCCCGGAACCGGCCCTTAGAGAGCATGGTCTAGCCTTCTGCATTGGCTGGCTTGGTAACTGTCCTTAATTCCTGATCAGATGTGCTTGTGATGACTGCAGCCTCTCACACATCCTCACTTGTGGTATCATGGACCCCCCCGTCACTGACGACATCCACATTCACCAGCTCCCACTGCAAGTGGATCCTGCTCCTGACTACCTTGCTGAGAGGAGCCCGCCCAGCGTGTCGTCTGCAAGCTCAGGGTCGGGCTCCAGCTCTCCCATCACAATGCAGCAGCATCCCAGGCTCATCCTCACAGACAGTGGCTCGGCACCAACTTTGTAAGTTGTGACTTTGTGATAAAGTTTCAGAAATTTAAGTCTTCCAGTAATGAGAAACACGTAAAATAACGTGTAAGAACATCGTTACTGTGCTTTTCATGGCAAAGAACCCTGAGGTTTTTAAAGCAGCTTTTAAACCATGAAGTCAGTAAACCCAGACTTTTAACACTGATTACCTGAAAAAATATGGTAAATTAATAAAGGCCAGTAAAGAAAAAACATGTTGGTATGCAGAGAAGTGTCTCTAATTCTGGCCTCACATCTCCTCCTTCTCCTGAAGGGTGACTAGTCCGCTGTCCGTCCTGTCTCATTGTCAGCCCAACACTCATGCTTGTTTCATGTCTTGCTAAGAACTTAGGTGATTGCTTTAGCAAGCAGCTGAAAGTTTCTGTTTTCCGTGTTCTCCCATGATTAGAAGTGCATTTGGTATTAGCAAGGTGGCCATGCAGCTGTCACCAGTTCATGTTGTAGTTGGCTGGTCCCAGATTTCTGCAGAGTTGTGACCCTGTCATTTGGGCAGGCTTCACATGCTAATTTCCGAAAGGATTGCACATGAATGTATATAGTTGCCAAAGTCAGCCTAGGTCTAGTTTATATGTATCATATAGCACACAGGCACCATGTTCTCTATGGAGGTGCCCAGTGGGAGAGATGGTTGCTCCTGACCTTGGCTGTGCGGTGTTTCTCGGATTTCTCGGACCAACTGACTTGTGTTCATTCCCTCCATCTGGATTTCTCATGGTGACTGATGTTTTCCTTCAGTCTTTCCATTTTCAGTTTGGGCTTGTTCTCAGACAAAATAATCCTGGAAGGACTGGTGTAACCTCACCGACTCTTCATACAAAGATTGCAGGCTGCTGTTTATTGCCTTAGAGACACTGTGTTCTCTCTAGGGCACAAGAAAGAATGTTAGACATTTTTGCAGCTGGTGTTATCCAACTTCTTACTGAAACATAGAAATTAAACATAAAGAGTGGAATGAAAATTTAAGATGGAAAATTTCATCCCTGTTCATTTGTCACAGCTGCTGATGCCAGTTATGGGCTCTTGTGCCACATTTGGTAGTGGAAGAAATTGGCCGTGAGAGCCTTTCTCCTTGGACCGGGACTGCCTACATCACTGCTTATGGGGAGCCCAGGTTCTTGGGGCGTCTGGACCTTCAGCAACTTGTGGTCAATGTCTTCTAAATGTAAACTATGATTTGAAAATCTCCAGTGTTATCTTTTCATTAGTATTGTCTCTTTCTTGGTGCGTTTTCTAAGTTGGTTAGAAAGAACAATGTGATGATAGTCACTAGACTGCAGTGCTTCCTGGATCTTATGGGTTGGATCTTTATGAAGTATGGAGCTACGGATGGTGAGGCCTCCTGCCATCACATGGACCAAATGATTGAGTTACTTCATTAGAACCTCAGTTTCCTTATCTGTAAATTGTGCCAGTGATCATCCTCAGGAGTGGGTGTGAGCATTGGCCCTGGCAGTGCCTCAGGTGCAGTGAGCCTACAGGAAACCCTAGCACTCTGCACCTTCTGGGTGCTGTTTGTACTTTTCTCTGGTGAGCTCCAGCCTCTAGCATATTAATTATAATGTGTTGAGAAGACACCTGAATTTGGTAGTCCTGGACATTCTTCACTTACTCTAGGACATGAGATCACAACGAGTTCCTAGGGTTTTGCTTCTGGAGGTTGCTGTGCACCCAGGCTGAAGATGGACTCGGTGGCATGTTTTTGTGGACCTTGGAGCACCCTGTTTGCACTGAGCTTGAACTCTGTGCCAGCTCTTTTAATGGATCAGAAGGTTGTACATCCTAAGTGGTCTCTGTAGGCTAAAACCTCGAAGTCTTTTTAGAATTAGTTTCAGATCATTTTTCATTTGCCTGTTGCTTAGATATCTTGCTAAAACTGATACTGAGTTATGACCATGAGTGACCAGGCCATGACTGGCCTTAAAGCAAAAAAAAAAATTAGTCTTTTCTTATGTTAAGTGCCTTTAAAGTTTTGTTCACCTGGCTATTTTTTGAAAATTTGGTGTTTAAAAAAGCAAACACTAAACACCTAAGCATGGCCGTGAAGGATGTGGTATGGACATGGCTTAATTTTTTAAAAAATTATGTTGGCTTGAAAGTAGCAGAGAGACTAGTTTTATACCAGTGTTCTTCAGGTCAAATGGTGATATTATATCAATCAGTCTGGTTAAATTTTTATGGTTTTTAATATTTCTACTTTTGGAGGCTTTTAAAAAAAACTTCTTCCAAATGGCACAAATGTTAATCTTCTAGACATTTTTCTCATGTTCAGGTTACTAAGAAATATTAGTAGGATGAATGATACTTAACTAATACTCTTTGTGAATGAAAGTGGTGATCTCTCCAGGAAATATCTGTGCTTAGTGGGTCGTTTACTCACTGTCTCTCTATTGAATGACCTCACAGTGACCAGCTCTGCTTGTGTCAGTTGTAGTGATGATGAAGATGTTGCACCATTGTCAGCCAAATTTGCTGATATTTATCCATTGAGTAATTACGATGATACCGAGGTCGTGGCCAACATGAACGGGATCCACAGCGAATTGAATGGTGGCGGAGAAAACATGGCCCTAAAGGATGAGGTATGGACATGGCTTCTTCGTAGCAACAGTAATGACATAAATGGTGGCCTGACATTTTGTATTACTCTGTTTTCAAAAGTACAAATTACAAAAGATTGTCTTTAAAGTCTCCTCAGATAAGCAGTACCAGTAGTAGTTCCTCAGAAGCTGACGATGAAGAAGCAGACGGCGAGAGTAGTGGGGAGCCCCCAGGGGCCCCAAAGGAAGATGTGCTGGGAAGCAGGAACCCCAGGACAGAGGAGAGCAAAGTGGACAGTCCACCTCCTTCCTACCCAACACAGCAGGTAGGACTTTGTTTTCTGTTTTGCCACAGACCTCTTTTTCTGTCTATATTTTATACATGAATAAATGCTCATGTTTATACATGAGCATTATTGAATACAGAATTACTCTGTTTCCCATAATTTCTGAAGGTTAGAACTGAAGAGAATCAAGGCATCCTTACAATCTTCATTTGAATCTTGTTTTTCTTGCTCGAATCTGTAATTATCAGTCTTGATTTTGCAACATCCCACAGCAGCCCTATGGAGGCTTTTTTTTGTTTGTATAGAGGCAGAGAGTTGTTTTTAAAATTAAAATAGTGGAATATTAAAATTTCAGGAAAGGTTAGTTTTTCCTGTTCATTATCGGTTTTTCTGTTAACCAAAGGTGAGGGTACCTTATTAGCCTTTTTTCTCAGAATTTCATAAATAGATGCTTAATAAGCAGTTTTTGGCTGGGCACGGTGGCTCACGCCTGTAATCCCAGCACTTTGGGAGGCCAGGGTGGGTGGATCACTTGAGGCCAGGAATCCAAGACCAGCGTGGCCAACATTGCAAAACCCTATCTCTACTAAAAATACAAAAATGAGCTGGGTGTGATGGCAGGCACCTGTAATCCCAGCTATTCGAGAGGCTGAGGCATGAGAATTGCTTGAACCTGGGAGGCAGAGGTTGCAGTGAGCCAAGATCACACCACTGTACTTCAGCCTGCATGACAGCGAAACTCTGTCTCTAAGAATAGTAATAATAATAATAATAATAATAATAATAATAATGAGCAGTTTTTAAACAAAAGAACAAATGAAGGTCAAGGTGCTTGGCTAATTTATTTTATTAGGTAATATAAATGTAACATTCAAATGATAAAGGTAATGTTGAAAGGTCTGTGTGGGAAATCTGACCACATCTCCTTCTCCATCTGCCCTGTCAAGCATCTGTGTACCCACAGTCCCTAGTGCTAGTAGATCATCAGTTTTATTTACTGTGTAAACACAAGTATTCTTTTCCTTTCTTAGGAAAAAGACTATATACTATTGCACATACTGTTCTGTACCTTGCTTTTCACTTAGTAATATATCCTGACAGCCTTTGTCTGTAGAATGTATTTCCCCATTTTATTCTGCTAGCCTCATTATATTCCATTATGTAGACATACTATAGTTTCATTTTGCTTTGCTTTTCATTTCTAAGTTGATAGCACTTACGTTATTTCTCCCAGAAGAGGGTGGTGTCACAGTTTTGATTTCTGCTGATATGATAGATATAAAAAAATAAAGACTTGTGATATTTTCTGATGGTCTGTGGCATGTCAGTTTTTTTTAGTTTTTTTTTGTTTTTTTTTGAGACGGAGTTTCCGCTCTTGTTGCCCAGGCTGGAGTGCAATGGCGCGATCTCAGCTCACTGCGACCTCCGCCTCCCTGGTTCAAGTGATTCTCCTGCCTCAGCCTTCCGAGTAGCTGGGATTACAGGAATGTGCCACCGTGCCCGGCTAGTTTTGTATTTTTTTTTTTTTTTTAGTGGAGACTGGGTTTCTCCATGTTGATCAGGCTGGTCTTGAACTCCTGACCTCAGGTGATCTGCCTGCCTCAGCCTCCCAAAGTGTTGGGATTACAGGCGTGAGCCACCGCACCTGGCCAACATGTCAGTTTTTTTATGGGGTCTTTCGAAAAGCAAAAGTTTTAATTTTGATACATTACTGTTTATCAGTTTTTTTCTATGCATAATGTTTTCGATATCCAAGAAAACTTTGCCTAACACAAAACTATTTTCTTTTAGAAGATTTATAATTTTAGTTCTTAGATACTATGGTTCATTTGACTCAGCATTTGCTTATTGTGAGGTGAGAGGGTACAAATTCACCTTTTTTACATATGTGGATATTTAGTTGTCTCAGTACTATTTGTCAGAAGTACCTATAGAATTGCCTTAGCCATTTATTGAAAATTGATTGAAAATCAGTGGACTATAAATTTAAGAGTTTATATTTGGACATTCCATTCTGTTCATTTGATCTCTGTATCTGTCCTTATGCCCATAGTGCATGTGACAGTTGCTTTATGGTAAGTTTAGGAAATAGGATAGGGTCTGCCCTCCAGCTTGGTACACCTTTTTCTCTCTCTTTTTTTTTTGGGGGGTCAGGCTGGAATGCAGTGGTGTGATCTCACTGCAGCCTCTGCCTCCTGGGTTCAAGTGATTCTTGTGCTTCATCCTCCCAAGTAGCTGGAACTACAGGCGCATGCCACCACGCCTGGGCTAATTTTTGTATTATTAGTAGAGATAGGATTTCACCATATTGGCCAGGCCGATCTCAATCTTCTTACCTCGTGGTCTGCCCACCTCAGCCTCCCAAAGTGCTGAGATTACAGGCGTGAGCCACTGCATCTGACCGGTAGACCCTTTTCAAAATCATTTATGCTGCCCAAAGTTCTTTGTATTCCCGTATAAATTTTAGGATCTGCTTGTCAACTTCTACAAAAAGCCTGTTTGGATCTTGATAGGGATTGCATTGAATTCTTAAATATCTATTTAGAATTCTCCAGTAAAGCGGGGCACGGTGGCTCACGCCTGTAATCCCAGCACTTTGGGAGGCCGAGGCGGGTGGATCACGAGGTCAAAAGATCAAGACCATCCTGACCAACATGTTGAAACCCCGTCTCTACTAAAAATACAAAAATTAGCTGGGCATGGTGGCGCGTGCCTGTAGTCCCAGCTACTCGGGAGGCTGAGGCAGGAGAATTGCTTGAACCCTGGAGGTGGAGGTTGTAGTGAGCTGATATCTTACCACTGCGCTCCAGCCTGGCGCCTGGTGACAGAACGAGACTCTGTCTCAAAAAAAAAGAATTCTCCAGTAAAATCCTCTGGTTGTGGTTGTGGTCTTTTATTTGTGGGATGATACAGATCAGTTTAGGGAGAATGCAGTCCTAACAAAATTGAATCTTTTAATCTGTAAATATGCTGTATCTTTCCATTTATTTAAGTCATCTTTGATTTTTCTCAGCAGTTCTAAAAAATTCCCAGTCTTTGCATCTGGAATATATAAGTATTACGTGTTTTCATTCACAGTAAAAG
This sequence comes from Cheracebus regulus, assembly GCA_963574635.1. Lineage (NCBI taxonomy): Eukaryota > Metazoa > Chordata > Mammalia > Primates > Pitheciidae > Cheracebus > Cheracebus regulus. The sequence continues at coordinate 34,535 of CAUYQU010088112.1, forward strand.
GTATTTTCTAATTTTGATTTCCAGTTGACCATTGGTAATATATAGAAATACAATTGATTTTTATATATTGGTCTTGTGTTCTGCAGCTTTACTAAACTTGTTTATTAATTCTAGTAGGGTTGGGGTTTTTTGGTAGATTACTTTGGCTTTTCTATGTACAAGATCATGTTGTCTGCAAATAGTTTTACTTCTTGCTTTCCAATCTGGATGTGATGCTTTTAATATCCTTTAATATCCTCTCTCTCCCTCTCCCTCTCCCTCCGTCTCCCTCTCTTTCCCCCTCCCTCCTCCCCCTCCCCCGCTCCCCTCTTCCCTCTTCCCTCTCCCTCTTCCTTCCTCCCTTCCTCCCTCCCTCCCTCCCTCCCTCCCTCCCTCCCTCAGGCTGGAGTGCACTGCTGCAATCATGCTCACTGCAGCCTCAAACTGCTGAGCTCAAGCAGTCTTCCTGCCTCAATCTACCAGGTAGCTAAGACTACAGGTGTATCACAACTACAGGCATGCACCACCATGCCCAGTTAAAAAAAAAATTTTTTAGAGATAGGGTCTCACTATGTTGCCCAGGCTTGTCTTGAACTTCTGGCCTCAAGTGATCCTCCCATCTCAGCCTCCCAAAGCTTTAGGATTACAGGTGTGAGGCACCACACACAGCCTGGATGTTTTTAATTTTTTACTCTTGACTTAACTGAGCTAGCTAGACCCTCAGTACAGAATAGAAATGTGGCCAGCAGACATCTTTGCCTTGTTCCCAATCTTAAGGGGAAAGCATTTAATTTTTGACCACTCTTTAAGTGTGATGTCAGCTGCAGGTTTTTCATAGATGCCCTTTATTGGGTTTAGGAAATTCTATGCTACCTCTAATTTCATGAGATTTTTTCGTGATTTGAATATTGAATTGTATGTATGTTCAGTTTTTCACATGCCTTTTCTGCATGTATTGCAATCCTGTGGTTTTCGTTTTTTATTTTGTTACCTTGGTGGGTCATATCAGTTGATTTAAGGATAAATCCCACTTGATAGTGGTATATAATGCTTTTCATATGTTCCTGAGTTGGTTTGCTAATATTTTGTTAGGATTTTTGCATCTATGTTAATATTAATAAAACATATTGGTCTGTAGTCTTCTGTCTTTGTGATGTTTTTGTCTTTGGTATCAGAATAATACTGGTTTCACAGGATAAGTTAGGAAAGGTTTTTTTCACCTCTGTTTTCTGGAGTTGAAGATTGAGATTTCTTAAATATTTGATAGAATTCACCAGCAAAATCCTGTGTGTCTGTTCTCTTCTTGTGGGAAGATCTGTAATTACTGATTAAAGTTTTATTTGCTTGTAATTGATCTTTTCAAATTTTTTATTTCTTACTGAGTGAATTTTAATAATTTTTGTCTTTGTAGGAATTTACTCATTTCATCTAAGTTGTCTAATTTGTTGGCATAAAGTTATTCTATTCTGTTACCATCCTTTTTAATTCTGCAGTGTCTGCAGTGATGCTAATTCTTATTCTTGATTTTGGTAATTTTATCTTCTTTTTAATGTCTTCAGTCAGTTGGGCTAAAGATTTGTCAATTTCTCTGTTCTGTTTTCTGTGTCATTGGTTTCTTTTCTGAAATTTCTTTCTATGTTCTTTGGGTTTGGCTTGCTCTTCTTTTCTAGTTTGTTGGAACAAAAGCTTAGATGACTGATTTTAGAGCTTCCACATTTACTGAGACTTGTTTATGGCCTAACATATGGTTTACCTAGATCATGTTTTGTGTGTTCTTGAAAATAATTTGTATTTTGCTCTTGTTGTGTGGAGTGTTCAGTAAATGAAAGTTCGGTCAAGTTGGTTGATGGCATTGTGAAAGTCTTCTGTATTGTCTTGGTCTATTCAGGCTGCCATATAAGGACAGTAATCCCATTCCTGAAAGTAGAGCCTTCCAAAGTCCTCATCGCCTAGTATCACCACTTGGGAGGTTACAATACCAACATAGCAATTTTGGAGGGACACAGATACTCACATTATAGTATATATTCTTACTGATCGTCTGTCTGGTGGTTATATCAGTTACTGAGAGAGGCATATTCAAGTTTAACTGTTGGATTATTTCCCTCTTCTTTCAATTCTGCCTGGTTTTGGTTCATGCATTTGGGGGTGATGTTGAATTATTGTCATACCTCGCTGATATATTGCCCCTTTCATCATTATGAAGTGTTGGTTTACTAGTGTTTCTTGCCTTAAAGTCCATTTTATCGGTTAATAGAGCCACTCCACCTTCTTGGGTTACTGTGTGTATGTGTATTTTTTTTATCCTTTTACTTGCAGTTTCTTTGTGTCTTTGAATCTAAAATGTGTCTCATATCTTTTAGTTGGGCCTTGGGTTTTTATCCTATATATGTTAATATCGGCCTTTTTAAATATTAAACAAGATTTTTAGTGTACCATTTTCATTCTTCTGTTGATTTTTTTTCCCCTTAGTGGCTGCTGTAAGGATTACAGTATGCATCTCTTGTGAATATTGGTATAAAAAAATAAAACAAAAAGAAACAAAAATTAAAATACAATATGGATCTCTTTTTTTCTTAGAGGCAGGGTCTTCCTCTATTACACAGGCTGGAATGTGGTGGCATCATCATAGCTCACTGCAGTGTCAAACTCCTGGGCTCAAGTAGTCTTCTGCGTTCCTGCCTCCTAAGTAAGCTGAGACTTCATAGTGTCCTATGTGTGTGCCACCATGACCGGCTAATTTTTTAAATTTGAGTAGAGATAGTGTCTCCCTGTGTTGCCCAAGCTGGTCTCCAGCTCTTGGCCTCCAGTCATATTCCTGCCAGGAACTCCCAAAGTGCCAAGATTCCACTTAGCCACTGTACCCAGCCACAATATGCTTTTTTTATTTTTTGATACACAGTCTTGCTGTGCAGTGGTGCAGTCTTGTCTTACTGCAACCTCTACTTCCTGGGTTCAAATGATTCTCCTGCCTCAGCCTCCCAGGTAGCTGGGGTACAGATGCGTACCACCACGCCCAGCTAATTTTTGTATTTTTAGTAGAGACAGGGTTTTGCCATGTTGGCCAGGCTGGTCTTGAACTGGCCTCAAGTGATCTGCCTGCCTCAGCCTCCCAAATTGCTGGGATTACAGTGTGAGCCACCACACCCAGCCACAATATCCATCTTAATTTATCACAATCTACTGCAGATGACTGACTTAATTCCAGAAAATATACAAACATTGCTCTACAGTAGCTCCATTTCCTTCTTCCTCCTTTGTACTATTCTTGTCCTATATATGATTACATTTGTATATGTTATAAATTAATAATATAATTACTGCTTTATATAGTTTTATAATTTCTAGAGATAAGAGCAAATAAAAGAGAAAAATGTATTTATACGATGTTTTCTTTCTTTCTTTGTTTTTGAAACAAGAGTCACACTCTGTCACCCAGGCTGGAGTGCAGTGGCACAATCTTGGCTCACTTCAACCTCCGCCTCCTGGGTTCAAATGATTCTTCTGTCTCAGCCTCCCGAGTAGTTGGGATCACAGGCGAGCACCACAACACCTGGCTAATTTTTGTATTTTTGGTAGAGACAACATTTCGCCATGGTGGCCAGGCTGGTCTCAAACTCCTGAGCTCAGGTAATCTACTCACCTTAGCCTACCAAAGTGCTGGGATTACAGGCATGAGCCACCACACCTGGCCTGTATTTATACAGTGTTTTCTGTTTGCTAGCTGGCTAGTCATTTCTGGCACTCTTCATTTTAAATTACGCTGAATTTAGGTTACCATCTTTTTTTTCCTTTTAATATGTCTTATATAGGACCAGTTTGTTAGCAGTTAATTCTCTGTCTTTATCTGTAAATGTCTTTATTTTGCCTTCATTTTAACAAATAGGCTGGGTGCAGTGGCTCACACCTGTAATCTTAGCACTTTGGGAGGCAAAGGTGGGTGGATCATTTGAGGTCAGGAGTTCAAGACCAGCCTGGCCAACGTGGTGAAACCCCATCTCTACTAAAAATACAAAAATTATCTGGGCATGGTGGCGGATGCCTGTAATCCCAGCTACTCAGGAAGCTGAGGCGAGCGAATGGCTTGAACCCAGGAGGTGGAGGTTGTGGTGAGCCAAGATCATGCCACTGCACTCCAGCCTGGGTGACAAGAGCAAAACTCTGTCTCAAAAAAAATTTAAAAATAGGTGGTGTGTGGTGGCTCACGCCTGTAATCCCACCCCTTTGGGAGGCCAAGGTGGATGGATCACTTGAGGTCAGGAGTTGGAGACCAGCCTGGCCAACGTGGTGAAACCCCATCTCTACTAAAAATACTAAAATTAGGCAGGCATAATGGCAGGCACCTGTTAATCCCAGCTACTCAATAGACTGAGGGAGAATTGCTTGAACCTGGGAGGCAGAGGTTGCAGTGAGCTGAGATTGCACCACTACACTCCAGCCTGGGTAATAGAGCGAGACTCAGTCTCATAAATAAATAAATAAATAAATAAGTGGTTGTTTTTAGGACTAGCTTCAGAGTCACAGCAGAGTTGAGTGAAAGGTACAGAGGTATCCTATAGCCAGTACCCCTACATAACAGCCTTCCCCACTATCAAATTCTACACCAGAGTGTTAAATTTGTTACAGTCATCAGGTGTTGGTTCTCCTGGCAGCCAGGCTTTCTCAAGAAGGTGTGTTAGTAGGGTCTGGGGTCCTCCTAAGGACTTGGCCTTGGGCTGCTGGAAACCTTAGGTGGTCATTACGTGCCAGATTTCTGCAGCTCTCAGTATCTCTTTTTTTTTAATCCCTCTTAGGGTTTATTGAGCTTCTTGGATGTGTACATAAATGTTTCTCATCACATTTGGGAACTGGAATGTCTAGCTGTTATTTGTATGCTCTTCTTCCCACTTACCCTGGTACTTGTTTCTGCACATGCTGGAGTGCTTGCTGCTCTCCCACAGGGCTCTGCGCGGCTGCGTGCTTTCCCGTCTCTTCTTTGTTCTTAGAGAGATCAGTTCCATTGCTCTCCTTCAAGTTCACAGATGCTTTTTCTGGCATTTAAATTTGCTTTTGAGCCCTGTTAGTGAAATTTTGGTTTAGCTATTATGCTCTTCACCTCTAGAGTTTATATTTTACTGTTTTTTTTGGTGCTTTTTTTTTAATGGCAGTTCTCTATATGTTGAATCTTTATTTTCATATTTTCCTTTAATTCTCTGAACATGTCATAACAGCAGCTTTGACATCTTTGTGTGCTAATTTAGTATCTGAACCCACTCCTGTTAACTGTTTGACTATTTCCTGCATGTTGATTACACTTTTTTTTTTCCAAACAAGGTCTTGCTCTGTCACCCAGGCTGGAGTGCAGTGGCGTGATCACAGCTCACTGGAGGCCTTGAGCCTCTAAGTCCCTAGGTCCTCCTGGGCTCAAACAGTCCTCCCACCTCAGCCCCCCAAGTAGCTGGGACTACAGGCACACCACATGCCTGGATAGTTTTTTGTATTTTTTGTAGAGATAGGGTTTTTCTGTAATATTGCCTAGCCTGGTCTCAAACTCTTGGGCTCAGGTGATCTGCCCAACTCCACCTCCCAAAGTGCTGGGATTATAAGTGTGAGCCACACGCCCGGCCTAGTTGATAGTTTTCTTTGTATGTCTCATAATTTTTTGTTGAAAACCAGACATTTTAAATAATGTAACAATTTTGCATTCTCATTTTTTCCTTTGAGAGTCCTTTGTTGTTTTTTGTTTGTTTCTTTGTGTTTGTTATTTCCTGGGCTTAAGTTGCAGGATCTGTATCTCCCACATTATGTGACTGCAGGTGTCTCAGCTCACGTTTTCTCTTCTGCTTTTTAGCTTGACTTCTAGAGGTCTCCCCTCTGTCTGCCTGACTGATTGACCAGCTGATGATTTGTGCAGGGGTTGCCTATGCACCTTTAATTCACAGGGGCTCCACTGTTGGCTGAGGCACTGTTGGCTGTGGGGTGAATGTACTAAGCCAGTTCTCAGGACAGCTGTGTTGGCCCCTTCCTCCGGCCCCTGAGGTCTTCTCAGTGCATGGACCAAGGTCTCCTGGTCAGCCAGCGAGTTGTGGACAGCTTAAGAAGCCCTTCCGTGGCACACTCATTCCAGGGTTCTCCCTATTCAATCTCTGTCTCCTCTGCCGTTCACCCCAGCTGGGACCTCAGTCTCCAGCCAACAGAGCTGCAGGCTTCCCTGTTTGTTCCCTTCTGAGTTCACTGCTTTTACTGCTTCACCAGCCTGCTGTTTTGGGCAGCAGAGTTGGTTTGCACTGGTATCCCTGCAGTCATAGAACTCAGGGGCCCACTGCTGACTGAGCCAGGGGTGGAGTACAGGTGCAGGAAATGGGAAGGGTCCCAGACAAAAAAGCCAGACTTGCTGTTCTTCCTTGAAGTTCTAGCTGATTTGCGTGAATAAATGTGTCTCAGTATTTTCCTCGGGCTGATTTCCAGAGCCTCAGAATGGTTGCCTTTGACAGTTGTGTTCAGTTTTACATTTGCTCTGAGGGAAAGGAGCCACTGACCTCTTCACTCCACCGTAACCGGAAGTCCCATCTCTGCTTCGTTTTGGAGAATCTGTAACCATTTAGAAGCAGTGTGAGCCCAGTGGAGCACAGCCATCCCCTCTCTACTCTGTCGTCTTCACCAGTTCCCTTGTCCCTGCTCAGATGTGGGAAGTGAAATTTTCTGCGTTAGGCATAGGACGCAGAACCAGTGGCTCTACCCGAGTCTGTCTGTGGAATGAGGTACACCTTTCCTCTCTGTGCATCTTCTTCAGTCCTAGTCTCTTGGGGTTCCTCCTTTCCCTTGCATGGAAGGCCCTGGACAACTCAGGGTGTCAGGAAAAGCCCTGCTTGTATTTGCGTTTGTACTACTTGGCAGAATGTGACTGACTTTAATTCATACCATTTTTTGTTTCACTAAATAATTAGGTACTTTTTTTTTCTTTCCTTTTAGGCTGAACAAGCTCCAAACACTTGTGAATGTCATGTTTGTAAACAAGAAGCTTCTGGACTGACACCATCTGCAATGACAGCCGGAGCCCTTCCTCCAGGCCATCAGTTCATGAGCCCAGAGAAGCCCACACACCCTGCACTACACCTTTACCCTCACATCCATGGACATGTGCCTTTGCACACTGTTCCACACCTGCCACGCCCTCTCATCCACCCCACCTTGTATGCAACGCCCCCCTTCACACACAGTAAGGTAAGTCGAGGCAGAAAGGGTCTGAAAGCTCACTCTTCACTGAGATCCTGCATGAGTATATACTCAAACAGAAATCTATGAATTAGCAACTTGAATAGGACAGGGTCTGCTCTTGATAGGAAGGCCTGCCAAGTGTTTCCTTTCACCACGATCTCTTAAGCACCCTCATTTTGAACCTTTACAGTTGTAACAGTCATTAAAAACAATTGTGAAGGTCATAGTTCCTTTATTCAGAATTGAATAGAACAGAAGGATTTTTCAGGTGAAATTTCTAACAGGTTAAACCTAGGGAGTACTCCACACAAGACCTCAGTTATCTACTTGTGGTCCTCCAGGGCCTTGCCCTTTTTCTTAATGTGATAGGTGAGTCCTCTTACACTGGCTGGACTCTACAGGGTCTAAAATGACTGCTTTTTTAGTATGAAAATTAAGGCCTTGTAGAAATGCACAAGTCTAAATAAAGGAGGAATCCTAATTGTGATGCCACAGAAAATCACAATGCCCTGTAGGTTATGGAGCACTAGGGAGGGGAGGGCACAGACAGGAGAAGCCGCCAGAAACCAGGTGTGAAAAGCCCATTCGGGAAGTGGAGTGAGGATCTAGAAATAAGTTGATTTGTATGCATTTCTTCTCAGAGAACCTCAGGTGTATATTTAATATCATAGACTTAACAGTGAAATTTTTAGGCTGGTTTCATTCTTTGGACTTTATTAGCTTTGCCTTAGATAGCTTTGCCTCTGTAGCTGTTGTGAGCTTACCTTTACCAGAATGACTCACCATAATTCTGATTTTTTTTTTTTTAACTTTGTACCAGTTATTCTTGTCCAAGGGTAGCTCTGATCAATCAAACATAGAATTTTCCAGGAGCAGTGGCTCACGCCTATAAACCCAGCACTTTGGGAGGCCGAGGTGGGTGGATCACCTGAGGTCGGGAGTTCAAGACCAGCCTGACCAACATGGAGAAACCCCATCTCTACTAAAATATACAAAATTAGCCGGGGGTGGTGGCACATGCCTGTAATCCGAGCTACTTGGGAGGCAGAAGTTGCAATGAGCCGAGATCGCGCCATTGCACTGCAGACTGAGCAACAAGAGTGAAACTTCATCTCAAAAAAAAAAAAAAAGGAATACATATACTTAGGAAATTTTTTAAAAATAGAATTTATTCCAAACTCTAATTTATTATTTAAAACAATGATTTTCAGCTGGAACAGAAGTGGAGGAGGACTTGACATGGGATGATTTTTTTCCAGACTACATTTGTGTTTCCTCCCCACTAGGGGTCAGTGTAAAGTGGGGGTACATATAGTCTGTAAGTGAGGTTTGTTGTCTCTTTGCTAGGGAGAGGCATATTTGGAACATTAACAGACACAGGTTTAGAATAGAGTGTAATAATTAGTTTGTCACATCTATTATAATTACTTGGCACAACCATCCAAGTCCATGCTTAAATTTTGTTAGATTGAATATTGCTCAGTTTGAACATGTAATGTCTTAATAGAATGCTTTTTTAATAGCATTTTTCAAGTATGTAGTCAGAGCCATGCGATCTTCATGGCCTGCCTGGTTTGTAGCCTGATTTTCTCTGGGTGCATGTGTAAAGTTAGGAAGTTTTCCATTCCCTGTTGTTGCCTGAATAGAGCTCTATTACCTAGTTCTAAGAAAAGATTATAGAATATTCTGTTATATACTTTTGTTGGTGGAAGCTATTCAAGAATTAGTTCCTAAAAGTACTTAGGTAAAATATTAAAACTGATTATTACTAAAGACTGTGGAGACCCTTTGGTTAAAAACTGATTCTTTTCCCTGGCTTTTGGCCTTTTCTCAGGAAATTAAAGGTCTATATATGGGTAAAAGAAGAAAAACCTATTTTAGGAAATCATTTTTTCTAGTATCTGTTCTTTGGATACTTGTTAAACTTTAATCTTACAGAAAATTTGAAAGATTTATGGATAGAAAAGCAAATATGGAGGTCAAGCCACATGTGGTAGAGGTCATATAGGAAATTTAGGAATTTATAACTAAACATTATTTCTACCACTTTAGCAAACTGAAGACTGTTCACTGATTCATTTAAAATATATTAGGTGGTAACCATTTTTATATGGAAACATAAGGTACAATTATCAAAATATTTCATTATCATCTGGTATGAAAATGTTTGTTTCTGTAAACAAACTTACTTTGCCACTTACCAGTTCTTACAAGATTAGTTTGTGTTCAGTTAGTTTGACTTAGATGGTTGCTGCAGCTACATCTGTGTCTAAAGACATAATGTGTTAACAACCCTGAAGGAGTACATCTTCAGAAAGCAAACGAGCTGTATCAGAATGGCACAAGTTCCAGTGACATTAGAGGAAGTTTCTTAGAGATGATCAACAGGATTGTTCGGAATGTCGTTGGGAGGCAGAAGGCAGTGCCGAACGTGGAAGGGCCTTGCACGCTTCTGACCTGCCACTGTGTCTGCCTTCACTTTTGCATTGCTGGGCCTTTGGGAGCTGCTGCTGTGCTGCAGTCACAGTTGTTGCCTTTGACATTACGCCATTGTAGTTGCAATTCTTTTAATTCGTATCTCGGCATCGTGGGCAAATATTTAGTACCTAAAATGTTTAGCATGAATACTATGAAAACTTTATTTTCTGGCCTGTCATGGTAGTTCACGGCTGTAATCCCAGCGTTTTGGGAGGCTGAGGTGGGAGGATCACTTGAGTCTAGGAGTCAAGACCAGCCTGGATGACATAGTGAAACCCTGTCTCTAAAAAAAAAAAAAAAAAAAATTCTTGAAATTAAAAAAACTTGAAGACTAATTTCTATTTTCAGGTGTTTTCATACCAGTGACATATTGAATTTATATATTGAATATAAGTTATTAAAAAGTTAAAAGTAATTGCTGAGAAAAATACAGTAATGAAATACTATATAAAATAAAATAAAAACTGTAAGTGCCAGGGAATTTAATTTCCAAATATTTGGGGATCTCAACAACTACCGTTTTGTTACTGATTCCTACTTATATTCTATTGTGATATAAAAGCATGCAGTGTATGATTTCTGGTCTTTTGAGTTTATTAAGGTTTGTTTTATGGCCCAGAATTTGTCTGTCTTGGTGAATGTTCCATGTGAGCTTCAGAGGAATATGTGTTCTGCTATTGTTGAGTGAAATGGTCTTCAGGTGTTCATTCTGTCCAATTGATTGATGGTGCTCTTGAGTCCTATCAGTCAGCAACTATGTTCTGATTCTCTGCCTGCTCGATCTTTTCATTTCTGATAGAGGGCTGTTGAAGACTTCCACTGTGATACTGGATTCATTGGTTTTTCCTTGCACAGTTCTATCAGCTTTTGCCCTACAAAGTTTGATGCTCTGTCATTAGCAGCACGCACATTGAGGATTGTTATGTTTCTTGGACAGTTGACCCTTTATCATTATGTAATGCTCCTCAGCACCACTGATAACTTCCCTTGCCCTGAAGCCTGCTCTGCCTGAAATTAATATAGCTCCTCCAGCTTTCTTTTGATTAGTGTTAGCATGGTATGTCTTCCTTCATTGCTTTACTTTTTGAAAAGATTTGTTTATTGTGGTAAAATACCTATAACATAAAATTTATAATCTTAACCATTTTTAAATGTAGAATTCTGTGGTATTAAATACATTTTTAATGTTGTGCAACTATCATTCATCTCAATAACTCTTTTCATCTTGTCAAATTGGAAGTTTTTAACCCATTAAACAGTAACTCTCCTTTCCCCCAGCCCTGGGCACCCATCATTCTACTTTCTGTCTTTATGATTGTGACTACTCAAAGTACCTCATATATGTGGAATTGTACAGTATTTGTCTTTTTGTGACTGGCTTATTTTACTTCGCATAATGTCCTCAAGGTTTATTCATGTTGTGGCATGTTGCAGAATTTCCTTCCTTTGTAAGGCTAAATAATACTCATCACGTGGCTGAATCCCAATTTCTGTCTCCATCAGTGAACTCTTGAGTTGTTTCCATACATTATCTACTGTGAACAGTGCTGCTGTAAACATGAGTGTACAAATATTTCAGGACCCTTCTTTCAGTTATTTGGGGTGTATACCCAGAAGTAGAACTGCTAGGTCATATGGTAATTCTATTTTGAATTATTTGGGGAACTGCCACACTGTTTCCTACAGTGACTGCACCATGTTACATTCCTACCAGCATGCACAAGGGTTTCAGTTTCTCCACATCCTCACTAACACTTGTTATTTTCTGTTTTGCGTTTTTAATAGTAACCATCCGAATAGATATAAGGTGCTATCGCATCATAGGGTTTTTCTTGTATGAGGACCGTAGACACATAGTTTTGTTTTACGTTTTCACGTTTGGTAATGTTGAACATCTTTTCATGTGCTCACTGACCTTTGTATATCTTCTTTGAAGAAATGTCTGTTTAACTTCTTTGCTCATTTTTGAATCAGGTTTGCTGTTGCATTTTAGTTCTCTCTGTAGTCTGGATATTAGTCCTTTATCAGATAGATGATTTGCAAGTATTTTCTCCCATTCTGTGGGCTCCTTTTTTACTCTGTTGGTAGTGTCTTTTGATGCACAACATATAAACGTTTTTCATGCAGTCCAGTTTGTCTGTTTATTCTTTGTTGCCTGTGCAATAAATCATTGCCAAATCTAATGTTGTGAAGCTTTTGCCCTATGTTTTCTTCTAAGAGTTTTGTTCTTTCCTTACATTTAGGTCTGTGATCCCTTTTTAAGTTCATTTTTGTATATGGTGTTAGGTAAGGGTCCAACTTCATTCTTTTGCATGTGGAATACACTGTTGTCCCAGTACCATCTGTTAAAAAGACTGCCCTTTTCCTGTTGAAGGATGTTGCCATCCTTGTCAGAAATCATTTGACCATATATGTGAAGTTTTGTTTCTGGGCTTTCTATTCTGTTCCATTGGTCTGTATGTCATGCCAGTACCACACTGTTTTGATTGCTGTATCTTTGCAGTAAGTTTTGAAATCAGGAATTGTGAGTCCACCAGGTTTGGTGTTTTTTTTTGTTGTTGTTGTTTAGATTGTTTGGATTATTCAGAATCCTATGAGATTTTATATGAATTTGGGTGAGTTTTTCTGTTTCTCAAAATACATCATTGGGATTTTGATAGGGATTGCGTTGAATCCGTAGATCACTTTGGGTTCTGTGGACATTCTAACAATATTGTCTTCTAATCAGTGAAGATTAGAAGAATAACATAGTATGTGTTTTCATTTATTTTTGGTTTTTCAGTTTTTTAGAGCAGTGTTTTATAGTTTATGGTAGAACTCTTTCACTTCTTTGGTTAATTCCCGTTGGTGTTTTGTTTTGGTTTTGGTGTTTTTTGAGACAAATTCTCACTCTGTTGCCTACACTGAAGTGCAGTCACGATCTTGGCTAACTGCAACCTCCACCACCGAGGTTTAAACGATTCTCCTGCCTCAGGCTCCTGAGTAACTGGGATCACAGACACATGCTACCATGTCCTGCTAATTTTGTATTTGTAGTGGAAATGGGGTTTGGCCATATTGGTTAGGCTGGTCTCGTATTCCTGGCTTCAAGTGAGCCACTTGCCTCAGCTTCTCAAAGTGCTGAGATCACAGGCATGAGCCACTGTGCCTGGCCAGTTAATTCAGTTCCTAAGTTGTTGTTAGTGTTTTGAGGTGGAGGCTCACTTTATTATTATGATTATTATTTTGAGGTGCTGGACTGCAGTGGCACAATCTCGGCTCACTGCAGCCTCTGTCCTCCCAGGTTCAAGTGATTCTCCTGCCTCAGCCTCCCGAGTAGCTGGGATTACAGGCACATGCTACCACGCTTGGCTAATTTTTGTATTTTTAGTAGAGACAGGGTTTCACCATGTTGGCCAGGCTGGTCTTGAACTCCTGACCTGAAGTGATCCACCCGCCTTGGCCTCCCAAAGTGCTGAGATTACAGGCATGAGCCACTATGCCCTGCCCTAAGTTAGTATTTTTGATGCTGTTGTGAATGAAATTGTTTTCATAATTTCTTTTTCCAACCATTGTTAGTGTATAGACATGCAGCTGATTTTCTAGTGTTGATTTTGTATCTTCCTACTTGGCTGAATTCATCTATTCTAACAGACTTGTGTGTTTTCTAGATATAAAATCATCTATGAATAGAAATAATTTTACTTCTTCCTTTCCAATTTGGATGCCGTTTATTTCTTTTTCTTGCCTATTTGCTCTGACTGAAACTTCTAATACTATGTTGAACAGAAGTGGTAAAAGCATCCTTGCTTTGTTACTGATATTCAAGGAACAGCTTTCATTCATTCACCATTGTTTGCTGTGGGTTTTTCATATATGGCTTTTATTATATTTTGGTAGTTTTCCTTCTGTTACTAGTTTGTTGGGTGTTACTGTTATGGAAAGGTTTTGAATTTTGTCAAATGCTTCTTCTAAACTAGTTGTGGTGATCTTTGGCTTTTTGCAGTCTATTAATGTGGCATATTAACATTGATTACTTTTTATACATTGAATCATCCTTGCATTCTGGGAATAATTCCCACCTCATCATGGTGTATGAGTCTTTTAATATGCTGCTGAATTCAGTTTGCTCGTATTTTGTTGAGGATGTTTGCATGAATGTTCATAAGTAATACTCATTGGTAGCTTTCTTACAGTGTCTTTGGTATTGGGGATATGCTCAGGACATGAGTTAGAAAGTGTTTCCTCCTAAGTTTTTGTTTTTTTTTTTTGAAACTTTGAGAAATATTGGTATTAATTCTGTAAATATTTGGTAGAATTGACCAATGAAGCCATCAGGTCTAGGGCTTTTCTTTTATTGGGTGATTTTTTTATTTTTTATTTTTAGATTTAGACTCCCTCTGTTGCCCAGGCTGGAGTGCAGTGATGTGATCTCCGCCCACTGCAACCTCCACCTCCCTGGTTTAAATGATTCCCCAGCCTTGGCCTCCCGAGTAGCTGAAACTACAGACACATGTCACCACACCTAGCTAATTTTTGTATTTTTAGTAGAGATGGGGTTTCACCATGTTTGTCAGGCTGGTCTCAAACTCCTGAAGGCTGGTCTCAAACTCCTGACCTCAGGTGATCCACCCACCTCGGCCTCCCAAAAGTGCTGGAATGACATAATAGGCGTGAGCCACCATGGTCTATTGAGTGATTTTGTGATTACCAGTTCAGTCTGTTTACTAGTTACAGGTCTGTTCAGACTTTTCTGTTTCTTAATGATTTCATCTTGGTAGGTTTTGTGTTTCTAGAAATTTTTTTATTTCATCTGTTTTATCCAGTGTGTTAGTGTACAGTTAGTTGTTCATAATACTTTCTTTTTTTATTGTTCTTTGAAACAACATCTCTGTCACCAGGCAGGAGTACAATGGCATGATCTAGCTCATTACAGCCTCAAACTCTTGGCTCAAGCATTCCTCCTGCCTCAGCCTCCCAAGTAGCTGGGACTAGAGGCATGTGCCACCACTCCTGGCTAATATTTTTGTTGTTTTGGAAGAGACAGGGTCTTACTATGTACAAGGCAAGGATGCTTTTACCACTTCTGTTCAACATAGTATTAGAAATGCTTTTACCACTTCTATTCAACATAGTATTAGAAGTTTCAGTCAGAGCAAATAGGCAAGAAAAAGAAAGAAAAGGCATCCAAACTGGAAAGGAAGAAGTACAATTATTTGGAAGAGACAGGGTCTTACTATGTTGCCTAGTCTGAACTAAGGCAGTCCTACCACTCCTGGGCTAAGTCTGGACTCCTAGGCTAACGCCTCCCAAAGTGCTGGGATTATAAGTGTAAGTTAACCAAGCTCAGCCAATACTTTTTTATGATATCTTTTATGTCTTCTTAATTTTAATTTAATTTAATTTCTTTTCTTTCTTTCTTTTTTTTTTTTAAGAGACAATCTTGCTCTGTTGCCCAGGCTGGATTTGCAGTAGCACCATCATAGCTCACTGCAGCCTCAGACGCTTGGGCTCTAATGATTCTCCTGCCTTAGCCTCCCAAGCAGCTATGATTACAGGTGTGCGCCACCACTCCATGCCCCTTTTATTTCTGTATAATCAATAATGTTCCCACTTTCATTTCTGATTTTAGTAATTTGACTCTTTGTTTTTCTTAGTCCATCTCACTAAAGTTTTGTCAGTTTTGTTGCTCTTTTCAAAGAACTATATTTTGATTCATTGATTTTTTTTTTTGTCCCCCTCTATTGTTTTTCTGTTCTCTATTTCATTTATCATTGATCTCTGCTCTAGTCTTGAGTATTACTTTTCTTCTGCGTGCTTTGGATTTAGTTTGTTCTTTGTCTGATTCATTAAGATGTGAAGTTAGGGAGTTTTTTTGTTTCATTTTAGTTGTTGTTGTTGTTATTGAGGCAAGGCTTACTCAGTTGCCCAACCTGGAGTGTAGTGGTGTGATCATGGCTCACTGCAACCTTGACTTCCTGGACTCAAGCTATCTTCCTGCCCCAGCGTCTCAAGTAGTTTGAACTACAGGTGTGTGCCACCATGCTTAGCTGTTAATTAATTATTGTAGAGACAGAGGTCTCACCATGTTGCCCAGGCTGGTCTCAAACGCCTGGGCTCAGGCGATCTTCCTGCCTCAGCCTCCCAAAGTGCTGGAATTACAGGGATGAGCCACCACGCCCATCCTAAGTTAGGTTGCTGATTAGAGATCTTTCTTGTTTTTTGATGTGTTTATAGGTATGAATTTTGCCCTTAGTGCTTGCTTTCATTTCGTCCTGTGAATCTTAGTATGTTGTTGTTGTTTTCATTTGTCTCTAATTATTTTCTAATTTCCTTTGTAACTTCCTCATTGATCCATTGGTTGTTTCCATCCCTTTACTTTTTAACTCCTCAGGGTTTTCATATTTAAAACAGGTTTCTTGTAGACATGTATAGTTGTGTTTGTTTTTTATTTTTAGAGACAGAATCTTGCAATGTGACTCAGGCTGGACTTGAACTCCTAGGCTCAAGCAATTCTCCCTCCTTGGCCTCCTCCTGACTAGCTAGGACTATAGACGCATGCCACCATTCTTGTTGTTTTTAAATTTACCCTAATAATCTTTGTGCATTGGTGTATTTGACTATTCACATTTGAAATGATTTTTTAATGTATTTGGATTAATATCAGTCATATTTCTGTTTTCTGTTAATTATCAGTCTTTTTCTGTCTTCTGTGTTTTTAATTAAACATTTTATGATTTTATTTCATCTCCTGTCATCAATTTTATTTATCTTTTTTAGAATTTCTGCACTTGCCCTACAGTTTACAACATACCATTTTGAACTAATCTGAGTCCCTTTTCAACTAACTTATGTAAAACAGGTAGCATTTAACAAATTACTCCCAACCCCTTTTCATTCCTTGTGACATTGCTGTCATTATTTTCTACGTGTTAATCACCCGGTACAGTGTTGCCAGTTACTTTCAACAGTTATCTTTTAGATTAACAGGAAGAAGATATTTTACTCTGCCTTTACTTCCTCTCTGCTATTCTTCCTCTCTTTATGTAGATCCACATTTCTGACCTTCTGTCTGAAGGAAATCTTTTGACATTTCTTGCAGGGCAGGTCTGCTGGTGATGAGCTCCCTCAGTTTTTGTTTGTCTGAGGAAGTCTTTATTTCTCCTTCACTTTTGAAGGATAATTTCGCTGGATACACAATTCTAAGTTGGTGGTTTTTTTCTTTGAACACTTTTTAACTTCCCTCTGTCCTTGCTGGCATGGTTTCTGACAAGGTCCCCTCTGGAATTCTTTTCCCTATTCTTCTCTAGGTCCCCTGGCTGCTTTCAAGATTTTCTCTTTTTCTTATTTCTTTTTTCTTGAGATGGAGTCTTGGTTAGCCACCTAGGCTGGAGTGCACTGGCATGATCTCGGCTCACTGCAACCACCGTCTCTCTGGTTCAAGTGATTCTCCCATCTCAGCCCCCTGAGTAGCTACAAGCAGCCACCACCATGCCCGGCTGATATTTGTATTTTAGTAGACATGGGGTTTCCCCCTGTGGGCCAGGCTGGCCTCAGGTGATCTGCCTCTTCAGCCTCCCAAAGTGCTAGGGTTACAGGCGTGAGCCACCACACCTGGCCAAGATTTTCTCTTTCTCTTTGGTATTCTGTTGAATACAGTATGCCTTCATGCTGCTTTGGGGTTATTTATTCTACTTGATGTTCTGTGAACTCCTTGGATTTGTGATGTCAGTCGTTAATTTTGGAGACTTTTCAGCTATTACTACTTCAGTTGTTTCTCTATTCTCTCCTTCCATTATTCCAGTTACCAGTTCTTACGTTTTTTGAAATTGTCCCACGGGTTTTGGAAGTTTTGTTCTATTTGGGATTGTTTCTCTTTTTGTTTTTAAATCTTGTTTCCCTTTGCCTTGCAGTATGGGAAGTTTCCACTGACATATCTTGCAGCTCCCTGACTCCTGCCTTGGTTGTGTCGTCTCCTGATGAGCCCGTCATTGACAGTCTCGTTTCTCTTACGTTGTTTTTATTGCTAGCATTTCTTTCCATCTCTCTGCTCACACAGCCCCCTTGTTCTTGCATGCTGTCTACTTTTTCCCTTAGAGCCTTTAGCCTAGCAGTCATTTTCAGTTTCCTGTTTGATCATTGCCATCCATGTTATCTCCACCCCGTTCGTGCAGCCATTCGGTTGTCTCTCTCAGCCTCCGGTGAGATTGGTGTTAGACCTTCTTCTCTTCTTCATACCTAACCCTCTCTTTCAGGTTTCTCATCTCCTTGTCTCTCAGTTCTGTGTTACGAGAACTTTTGGGGATCAGTCCTCCAGTTAAGTGATTCTCTAGTGGGGCCTAGCCTGCCTCTTAAGTTCTAGTTCCAACTGCATGTATTATTTGTAAACTTGAATTTACTTTTTTTTCAAAGATATGTAGTAGCTTTTTATATTCTCTTGTTTCTTGTTTTTTTTTTCTTTTCTTTCTTTAAGCATTTCACACAAAGTTAACTCTGTTTGAATGAAACCTTGAGCATCCAGATCTGTTTTCTGCTGACATCACCTGTGATGTATTATTTCCTTGTGTGGATGGATTGTATTAGAAGGTTATCGAGAACCCGCAGACCTCCATAGTAGATGTTTGTCTATGAGGGTTGGCATCTGCTGGTGCGAGAGCTGCCCAAGACCTGAGCTCCTCTCAAGGGTCTCGAAACTGCTGTCCCCACATGTCACTGTGGCGAAGGTGTGCAGCTGTTCCCCTCACCTCCACCTCGCTTCTCTCATCGCCACCTAATACTTCTTGTCATCCTTTGCCTTTGTAGATAGCAGTTGGTTACTAGGGTGTTCAGTGTCATTTCTCTCAGCTCTAGAGCTAAGTAGCTCCTCTTACCTGACAAGGCCCAGACTGGGAGGAAGAACGCCCTTCAAGGGAAGAGCAAAGCCAAGCAGGTGCGGCTGCACCTTGCTGCTCCTCCCACCCGCTATCCATGTGGCCCAGGAGTAGGAAGTCACAACTGCAGGGCCTGAATCTATACTGGAACCCAAGGCATATGACTTTGAATCCTGGGTCTTCTTCATCCAGCACAGAGGATGTTCTGTGAAATAGGCAACATACTAAGAAAGGGCCTAGAAGTGAAGACAGGGATGTCTTGAAGTCTCCACTGAGAACATGGGGAGCATTAGCAGTGGCCACTGGGTTCTGGCCCTCAGGAGTTCAGTGTAACAAGTGGAGCTGGTGACATGGGGCAAGGGGAAGACCGGGTGCCAGGTGGCCTTTGTCCCTTGTTAGCTTCCAGGTCCAGGGTGTGTCTTTACACCTCTCTTTCTAGGTTACTTTAAGACTTAAGTAAAACCACTGCAAAAAGCATTTACTACAGTGAAAACATGATTTCAATTAAATACAGTTAAAAGTATAAATTCAGATTTGGATTGAGGATGTAAAGTCGTGTAGATATTAGGGTCATAAATAGGTTGCAATTTGGGAATCACATTGTGATCTTTGACCTGCATATTATTTTAGAGCTGAGATTCAGCTCTTCCAGTCTGAAAATTGGCACAGCCAAAGCAAGGGTGGTCCTTTGCTTCTTCACTGTCTCTGGGAGGAATATCAAGAAACCTTAGTTAAGTAGAAATACAGAGAGAGTCCGTCATCTTAACCTTCTCATGCTGGGATACAACTGGTACTCCTTTTCTTCTCGGATGCTTAGTGCTGAGAACCTCTCATGTGTGGGCCTTGTGACAGTCTGTGGCTCTTGCTCCTCGTGTCTTGCACCACATTCTGTGTCCGAGCGGGTGTGGGTGGTAGAGGACAGGTGAGTCACCCACCTCCCAGATAAACTCAGAATGTGTGCCCAGTGGAAAGCAGCTTTTTGTGTTTGCATTTGTGTCAGAGACTTCATTTAAAGCAACAGTTTTCCTTTCCTATGGATTACTTCTTTTGTCTCAAACTGGATAAAAATTCAAAACTTCTGCTAGTTGAAGCTTTGTGGGTTTGTATAACAAGTGAAATCGGTATTCTGATTCAGTACCATAGTCCACATTCTAAGAGCATTATTTTATAGTTACATCACTGGTGGACTTAAAAAGTCATGGCCAGAAAATGGTCTAGGTGACAGACACCTGTTTTTTTCTGAAAGGAAATCTATAAGCTCTTGGGGTCAATAGGCATCTTCTGCAAAAGCATTGGAAAAAATACAGCTTTTTTGGTTACTGATCCCTATTACTTTTGTCCCGGCAGCTGGGCCTCTTGTTTTGAGTAGGTAGGGTTCTGAACAGTGTGTAAATCAAATGCGTAGAATCATTACCTTATGTTTCCAACCTTACAGTTGTGTAGATGCATTCTCTTATTCCTCTAAGCTAGACGCTGTTCAGGAAACACTTATTGAACACCCAGTATGTGCCAGGCCCTGTGCTACATTCTAGGAAGACAAAAATCAGTTAGTACTGGCCCATCTTTTCAAAGAGCTCACAGTCTAAAGAGAAGACAAAAATGTAATCAAAACAGAATGTCAATGTTGTGGCATACCTAATGGAACTTACAGTTGCTAGGCAGAGAAGTAACACTGGAGAGACAAAATTTTAAATGAGCTAAGGGTGGTTTTGCAGAGGAGCTGACACTGAAATAGGGTTTTGAAGGATAAGCAAGAGCTGTCTGACACAAATGGGTGGTGGAGCCCAGGCTCTCAGCCAGACTTTTCACAGCTGAAACCCCAAACAACTCACGGTCATGTCTTGAGGAGTCCAGGAGGTACTTAGATAGCTTCAGAGTCCTGAGAGTGCTTCTGCTAGTCAGGGTTTACCAGCTGGGCCAGCATAATAGGACTGCTGCTCAAAGCCAGCAGCTCGGCATCTGTCAGTTGTTTCTGCCCTTAGCAGAAGGTACTCAAGACTAAGAAATCTTCTTCTTAATTGTTACTTTTCATCAATTACTTCTCAGCAAATCTTAGTTTGTCACTGCTTTGTAGAAATGGGTAACTATAAAATACTGTTTTCTTATTTTCCTGGCTCTTGCACCCTGGGGCTCCCGTGCCAAAAACAATGACTTCAGGCTCTTGCTTGTATCCTGGGTGGCCCAGCTGGACCTGTTTTTTCCTGCTGTTGACTCCTGAGTGTCTGCTCTAGCCTCCTCTCCCCCTTTGCCTTTCTGGAATGCTCCTCTCTGCTCCAAAGTGCTGTGGAAGAGGGGCAAGGTGGAAAGGTTTGGTCGGGTGCTCAGTTGTTTTGTGTCCAGGGACTCTATGTCTATATAAGCAGTCTCTATATAGAAGTCTGTAAGACTGCAGTCCTAGAAAATAAAGTAGTACACCTTCACACTCACACTTCACACTCACTGTGGGCCAGGCAGTGTGCTGAATTCTTACCATACCTCTGGAGGTAGGTATTTCCAGATTACAGATGAGAAAACTAAAGCACAAAAAGATTGAGTGATTTGCCTGAGGTCACACAGCTAGTAAAAGGGAGAGCTGGCATCTGAGCTCGCCAGACTGCAGAGCCCGAAGGCCAAGACATGAAACTAGAGTTCAGATCTAGCTGTCACCTGAACGTGCCTCCTCGGGGTGGAGCCAGCAGTGGTAGCTCCTGGACTAGATGTGCAGTCCCAGCTTTCATCTTGATAGCTCCAGAATTCCGCTTTTCCTTGCCATCTTCACCACCATTGCTTCATCATTTCCCATCCCCTGACTAACCACTTGTCCTCCTTCCACCTCTGGTTCATCCACACAATATTGCCAGATCGATCGTTCCAATAAGCTGACCAAATCATCTTACTCTGCTGCTTAAATCCTCTGTGGCTCCCCAGCCCCTTCAGGACAAAATGATACAAAGTTGTCTTTGGGCTGGCTGCTGCCCCCCACTCATTCTGGAGCCTGTCAGGATGTGGCACTGTCATCCATGTACGTGCGCCATCCCTGCGCTCCTAACCCTTCCTGTGCTCCCTCTGTCCCAGCCAGGCCTGCAGGATTCTGCCGAACCATCACCTGCTCTTAAGAACCCTCCAGAGTACCCTCCCACTTGGGTTTACAGAATTCACTGCTTATTTCTGCATCCCAGAGGATGTGATGACCAGATTGTCCATAACTGGGCACTCCTCCACTCCAGCAGACAGAAGTCCTGCTGAAGGAGAACTGTATGCCTGCCTGGCATTAGCAGAGACTGGGGCAGAAGGGCTAGGATCCAGATGTCCCACCTCATGCTAGAGCACATATAATTTGGGGAAAGGCAGACATTAAACCAATAGGCTACAAGTAGATCTTGAATTATAACTGTGGTAAATACTAAGAGGGAAAATGAAGGATTCTAGTGTGTTCAGTGGGAAGGCTCACCTTGCTTTGGGTGTTGGGTCTTGGGCAGTGACAGCAAAGGCATGCCGGCTTCTCTGAGGAAGGGATCTTTAGGCCAAGGCATGCAGGATGAGTGTGATGAGTGTGGTTATGAGCTGAGGCTTGCACATTCTAGAGCATGGACACAGCACAAGCAAAGCTTAGAGCCAAGAAGGTGAATAGGCGTGTGCCGGCCAAGTGGAAACCTGTGTCCAGGGCCTTGGCGAGCAGGAGGGGTAGAGCTGGTGGCCCTACTCTCTTGGATCTCCTCAGGCCAGAGCCTTGGGAACCCATTGCTACATCTTGAGCCAGAGGAGTGACCTGTGCTTGAATTTACGTTCAACAAAGATCACTCTGGCTCTTGGGGGGAGAAGGACTGAAAAGGCCCTGGTGCAAATGTGCAGGCTGTTGTGGCTGCACCGCTGTGAGAGCATGGTGCTCAGGAGCTCCTAAGGAGGTCAGCAGCCAGGGCCTGGGGCCTGGATAGGGGTGGAGACAGAGGGAGGACCCAAGGGGGCCCCAGCATGTACAGAAGAAGCCAGATGGCTAGTCACTCAGTAAATTCCTGGATGTTGGCTAGCCAGCTGACCAGACCCTGATCACTTTCCCTTGGTCCCTTCAACAGTGGTCTGCCCCACAGGGTTCAGGGTAGGGCTTGCCAATGAGGCAGCTCCTTTGAGGATACCCTGGTCTTTAGAGCACAACATAAAATTCCTCCAGTTCATTAGATTTGTGCTGTACCTTACCCAGGTCTAAGAGGTCAGTATTATAAGGGTTTTATCATTTTCATCAGTGATTCCAAAGTTGACTTATTAGTGATGATTATTAAAATGCTTGCTGAGACTATGAGACTAAGCTGTAGAAACAGATCTTATGACGCATGTGAACACATGAACCACACTCACATGTGACCCAGTAGGAATGTGAGAAGTTACTGAGTTTTCTATAAAGTTTGTTCAGATACACTCCTCAAGGCATCGGTTGCTTTTCGTATCTACGTCTGGTTGAAATTTGGCCTGCCGTGTGTAGTCTCATAAATTAGTTCCACACTTTGTGAGATATGCTCCCCATGGGCCTCAGCTCATGGTGAGCACATCCCATGAGGCTCATAATGAATTGTCTGTCTGTAGTTTAACTACTTAGGTAAACAGAATATTAATTTTGATATGTGATTAGAAAATTTTTTTTTGTAGGCTTTACCGCCAGCACCTGTTCAGAATCACACAAATAAGCATCAGGTATTCAATGCATCTCTTCAAGACCATATTTATCCGAGCTGTTTTGGGAATACTCCAGAGTGGAATAGTTCTAAATTTATAAGTCTTTGGGGATCAGAAGTGATGAATGATAAGAACTGGAATTCTGGCACTTTCTTGCCAGATACAATTTCTGGTAAGGAATTTGTTAAAACTTTCTTAAAAGTTTTAAAATAACCTGAGCTGAGTAGATTGACATCTTTGCTGTAGTCTCCCATGGAAGCCCTGGCACAGCTGTAGCCAGCTGCTGCTCCATCACCTCCGTATCAAGTGGAGACCCCTCGGGGCTGTCATGCTACTCCATCCTCTCGCATCTGCCACCAGTCAGTCCCACTGCATGACTGAGCAGAGCAAGACTCTGGCTCCATGGCTGCCTGTCAGCCTGGTGAGCCACATGGGCACAGCCGCAGCACTGCTGAGGGTATGGTGCCCATGGTTGGGTGTCCGGCCTTCAATTCTAGAGCAGTGGTAACAACCAGACCTCAGCCCCCTGGTGCACAGGGGCAGGGAGACAGTGCCACAGTCGACTTAAATCTGTGACTCACACTCCTTCCTCTGGTTGCTGCATTGACCCCACGTGGCATCTCTCCCCTTTACAGGCTCCTTCCTCCCCAGCTGTCTCAGCCGCTGAGGCCCAGCTGTTACTTCAGTCGCAGGGTCAGGGGCACCTGAATAGGGGCTAGTACCTACGCCTCATCTCTGTCTTTCTGTGGCCAGAGCTCCTGGCCCTGGCAGCCCCACACCCAGCCCCTGCATGTGCGAGAACAGCAGGCTAGACTTGACATCCTGATCTGTGCTTGGGAAGGATTTCTAGCTGTGTGACCTTGGGCAAGTTGCTTGGCCTCTCTGAGCCTCAGTTTCTTCATCTTTTTAGGATGGGAGTAATAGTACCAAACTCAGAAAGTAGTTATAAGACATTACATAACTTTGGAAAGCACCTAGCACAGGAATTGGCACATAATAGGTGCTCAATACAATTTTTTCTTAGATTAAATGCTAGCTGACTTAGCGTCATCCCAGTGGGATCCTGACTTCAGTAGCAGCCCCAGTATCAAGTGTTCAATCATCAGCATGTCTTTCAGGGTTTAGCTAAGTATGATATCTGTCAGAAGCCTTAATTTTCCTGTTCTTCTTTGAAGGGAGTGAAATATTAGGGCCAACACTCTCAGACACAAGACCTGAAGCCCTTCCACCTCCATCTAGCAATGAAACACCTGCAGTTTCGGATAGTAAAGAGAAAAAGAATGCTGCAAAAAAGAAATGTTTATACAATTTCCAAGATGCTTTTATGGAAGCAAACAAAGTTGTCATGGCCACCTCATCAGCCACGTCCTCCGTGTCCTGCACAGCTACCACAGTGCAGTCCAGCAACAGCCAGTTCAGAGTGTCATCCAAGAGACCTCCTTCAGTAGGTAAGGCTTGAAGGCTCACTAGCCCTTGGGGCCCACAGGAAGGCAGGGCTTACTGACTTCTCCTCATCTTTGTAACTGCCTTTTACTTGGCCTAACCAGAGGCCTAAGTGTAATTAACTGCCCCAAAATGCTTACACCCAGAGAGCTGATCCCTAGGACTTTGATTAGAATTTTAGCTGTCGTGCTAGGTTCCTCTGGGGCTTCTTAGCTGCACTGTCTTGCTTTTGTCTCTGTTTCTGTTGTTCTGTGATAAGAGGAGTTTATTGCTTTCTTTTTTTTTGGATAGGGTCTCACTGTCGCCCAGGCTGGAGTACAGTAGCGCAGTCTCAGCTTACTACAGCCTCCGCCTCTTGGGTTCAAGTGATTCTCCCACCTCGACCTCCCAAGTAGCTGGGACTACAGGCGCCCACCACTATGCACGACTACTTTTTGTATTTTTTGGTAGAGGTGAGGTTTCACCATGTTGGCCAGGTTAGGAGGTCATTGCTTTCTGAGCACGTGGCAGGAGTTCTCAGAAGCTGCTTTAGGAAAATGCTGAGCAGATGTGAGCTGACAGGGCTGCTTGTCACCGAGCCTGGGATATAGCCTCTAGCTGTCACTTAGCAGGCCTGAAAGCAAGAATGTGATCAGAGATCAATGGCAACTCAGTAGCTGGCTTGAGGAGGCCTCACTAGCCAAAGTTGGGACAGATTGAGCATTAAAAGGAATGGGAAGGCTGAGTGCAGTGGCTCACACCTGTAATTCCAGCACTTTGGGAGGCCAAGAGGGGAGGATTGCTTAAGCCCAGGAGTTTGAGACTAGCCTGAGCAACATGGTGAGACCCTGTCTCTACAAAAGAAGTTTAAAAAAGCAGTAAGAAAGTTGACGATAGCATACAAATAAAGTCAGGAATCCATAGGGATAGGGATGCCGAAACAGGGCAGTAGGATGGGAAGCTCTTCTTCCAGAAGCACACATCCTCTAAATGTGTAAGAAGGGTAGGAGTGGCAAGTTAGCATGCTGCGGCCCGTGGTGTGACAACTGGTGCAAGTATGCAGCATTCATGGAGGTTAACATGGGATATCCATTTGGGGAACGGAGTATTTCACCCACAGGGGACTGACAGATTACAGAGGGATGGTGGGCGCCTATATTAATTCATTCACATGCTTCTATGAAGAAATACCCAAGACTGGGTAATTTATAAAGGAAAGAGTTTTAGTTGACTCACAGTTCCACATGGCTGGGGAGGCCCCAGGAAACTTACAATCATGGTGGAAGGTACCTTTTCACAGGGGAGAGAATGAATACCCGGCGAAGGGGGAAGCCCCTTATAAAACCATCAGATCTCATGAGAACTCACTCATTATCACCAGGACGACATAGGGGAAACAGCCCCTTGATTCAGTTATCTCCACTGGGTCCCTTCCACTACATGGGGGGATTATGGGAACTACAATTCAGGATGAGATTTGGGTGGGGACACAGCCAAACCCTATCACTGTGGACTGACAGATTACAAAGGAATGGTGGGTGCTGGACTCTGGAGGAACCTGGCAGACAGTACCATGCCCACTACCATGAAACAGAGAGACACTGGGCTTATCCCATTGCCACAAACTCATAAGGATCAACATAATCTTTGCGGGATTTGTGCCCAGAACCTTTTTATCTAAATCTACCAAGACAAGACAGATCCCAATTGGCAGACAGGTGGCCTATTAAAAATGTTAGTCTTGTGAAAAGAGAAAACATTTGGAAGAGGCTGGGTTGGTGGAAAAGCTATAAAGGACATGTGAAGGAAATTGGAAAATTGAATGTGGGTTATACCTTAGATGAGAGTATCCTGTCAGTGTTAAATGCCATTGGTGTGATCATGGTATTGTGATTATTCAGCAAAATGTCAAAAAAAGAAGGAGGGAAAAAAAGAAAAGTGGAGGAAAGGAGAGAAGGGAGGGAAGGGAGGAAATGTCTAAGTAAAAAGGTGGGTACGGTGGCTCACACCTGTAGTCCCAGCACTTTAGGCAGCCCAGGTGAGAGGATCGCTTGAGCCCAAGAGTTCAAGACCAGCCTGGACAACATAGTGAGACCCTGTCTCTTCAAAGAAAAAGAAAAAGGTGAAAATTTTTTTTAAAAAACCTCCTCAATGTTCTGAGGAGTTCATGCCAAGGTGTTTATGGGCGAGTGCAACTTGCAGATGTTCAGCCAGAAAGCATGTGTGCATGTAAGAAGTAACGTTTGTAATATGACAGAGCATTAGATTGTGATGATGAAGCAAGGTGAGTGGGTACTCTTTGTACTGTTCTTTCAGATTTTCTACAGGTTTGAACATTTTTGAAACAAAAACTTGGCAGTGACTCTCACCTCTCTAAATGCAGGTGACGTGTTTCATGGCATCAACAAGGAGGACCACAGACACTCGGCCCCAGCTGCCCCAAGAAGCAGCCCCACAGGCTTGGCCCCCCTCCCAGCACTCTCGCCTGCCGTGCTCTCACCTGCCTCTACACCTCACCTTGCAAATCTTGCTGCCCCATCATTCCCCAAAACAGCAACCACAACTCCTGGGTTTGTGGACACACGCAAGAGTTTCTGTCCTGCGCCCCTGCCCCCAACCACAGACGGCTCCATTAGCGCCCCTCCAAGTGTCTGCAGGTGAGCCAAGTCCTGGTTGGGGACGTGGGAGCACTTTGGAAAATAGGTGTCATGCCATACTAACACAGCTACAGAAACTCCCCTGGAACTATGCAGTTGAAAAGTCCAGTGAAATGCTGAGGCAATGCAGGGATGTCCCAGCAGAGGCCATGAGTAGAGGGGGTCCCATCTCAGCCTATAGTTCTGCAGAGGGAAGAGCAGGGGCAATGGGCCGCCATGGATAGGTGGGCCAGCTACTCCTAAACACTGACAGCGTCAGGGGGTGTACATTGTTTGTCACTTGTTGTATAAGTTGTATTTGTTATACCTAGGGTGGAATCAGAAGAAAATGAATGGCATGTATATAGTAAAAACACAATACAACACTCAACAGGTTTTTTGTTTGGTTGGTTTTTTTTAGACAGAGTCTGGCTCTGTCATCCAGGCTGAACTGCAGTGACACGATCTCAGCTCACTGCAACCTGCACCTCCTGGGTTCAAGCGATTCTTCTGCCTTAGACTCCCAAGTAGCTGGGACTACAGGCACATGCCACCACGCCTGGCTAATTATAATATTTTTAGTAGAGGCGGCGTTTCACCATGTTGGCCAGGCTGGTCTCCTGACCTCAGGGAATCCACCCACCTTGGCCTTTCACAGTGCTGGGATTACAGGCGTGAGCTACTGCACCCGGCCACGATTTCTTTTTAAGACAGTTTCTGTTACCTTTGAACTCACCTGTTTGAAGCTATGCCCCTTCTCCCCCGTAGTGTGGAAGCTGTGGTTGCGGGAGCAGTCTCAGAAGGAGTCATTGGAGAGACTCTGTGTTCTTGTTCAGCGGTGCTCTGTGAGTGCTGTGAGGGGCCGCCTGCGTGCACATGCACATGCACATGCCATGCCTCCCACGTGAACCCCTGGCCAGTGCCTTTACTGACTGTGTCTGACTCCCTAGGAACCCTGGGCTGTGCACTTTCTACACTGCCTCTTGTTGTGGATGGTGGTGAGCAGCGATGCAAGTCGTTGCCTCCCGGGGCTGGCCACTTGCTGATGAGCTTGTGTGTGGTTTTGCAGTGATCCTGACTGCGAAGGGCACCGCTGCGAGAATGGTGTCTACGACCCACAGCAGGATGATGGGGACGAGAGTGCAGATGAGGACAGCTGCTCTGAGCATAGCTCCAGCACCTCGACCTCCACCAACCAGAAGGAGGGCAAGTACTGCGACTGCTGCTACTGCGAATTCTTTGGGCACGGCGGGGTGAGTGCATGAGGTCAGCGCATTGTGATGTGGGAAGTGTGCAACACGGACTCCCTTGCAGAAATTCTGTACTAGGTCGAATTCAGGGTATTCCACTTCTAGGATATACCCATCCTAAAGAAACAAAAATATTTGTCCAAAGATTGAGCCATAATGATTTCATTGCTTCCATTTTATATTTTGTTTGTGGTTTTTAAGGTAATTAGTAAATGGTAGGAGGTTGTTAACCATGGTATATCCATATGGTGGAACATTGTAGCCAGCAACAGCAGTGCTGTGTGTGTGCAGTTGGATTTCTCTTGTTTGAATATAGGGAGTCTTGGTACACACACATACTTGTACACATTTCCAGAGCTGTGATTTAATTTATACAACCAATTATCACCTGCCATTAAAGAGGGATGGGTGGTAGGAATAGCAGGGGCTTAGAGTTGTTCTTTTTCTGTTTAGGTCTGTTTGCAGTTCCTAAAATGTGCATATGTTGTTACAGTAAGAAATTTGGCAATAGGATTCAGGGCAGTTTTTTTTTTTTTTTTTTTTTTGTTTTGGCATCAAAAAGGAAACCTACAAATGGATGGAACAATACTAAAGACACATTTATTGACATGAAAAGATACTCACACCATATTAAATAGCAAGTAGAGAGGCCAGGCACAGTGACTCATGCCTGTAATACCAGCACTTTGGGAGGCCAAGGCAGGAGGATCTCTTGAGCCCGGGAATTGAAGAAAGATAGCTTGGGCAACGTTGTGAGACCCTGTCTCTACAAAAAATAAAAAAATTTGCTGGGTATGACAGCACATGCCTGTTGTCCCTCTGCTCAGGAGCCTGAGGTAGGAGGACTGCTTGAGCCTAGGAGGTCAAGACTGCAGTGAGCTGTGATTGAGCTAGGAGGTCAAGGCTGCAGTGAGCTGTGATTGAGCTAGGAGGTCAAGGCTGCAGTGAGCTATAATCATGCCACTGCATTCCAGCCTGGGTGACAGAGCAAGATCCTGTCAAATAAATAAAGTAGATTAATCAAGATTTGTAATTGTTTCCTTTTTAGTTTAAAAAAATCCATATATGTGCATAGTTGTACATGGCTTACCAGGTTTTTCATGAATATCTAAAATTTGAGAGTAGTATCAAAATGCCACTTTTGGGTGACTTGCTGATAAGTTTTTCTTTTTTTCTGCTAGTGGTTTTATTTTCTTATTTTTCACAACAAATATATACTACTTGAGTAATGTAACAGTTTATTCTTGGAGCTACGGTCTGAAATGTATTACATTCAAAATTGTTAAAACTTAAGTGTAACTTTGTTGTTTTTCTCAGCCTCCAGCTGCACCAACAAGTAGAAATTATGCAGAAATGCGGGAAAAGCTTCGCTTACGACTGACCAAGAGGAAAGAAGAGCAACCTAAAAAAATGGATCAGATCTCGGAAAGGGAAAGCGTCGTTGACCATCGGAGGGTAGAGGATTTGTTGCAGTTTATAAACAGCTCTGAGACCAAACCAGTGAGCAGCACTCGTGCAGCCAAGCGAGCAAGGCATAAGCAGAGGAAGGCAAGTGACGGGTCTGAGGGCATCTCAGGGTGCGGTGCCACAGCAGTCTCCAGGTGTTGTATTTTTAGTGAGATAAGAAGACCAACACCAAGACAAAAGTATGACAAATTGCAGGGTCTTTATTGCCGGCGACCACGGAGGACTCACGTCTCTCCAACCCATGG
>CAUYQU010088113.1:0-37565 GCA_963574635.1 Cheracebus regulus
CCTTACTTACTGTTACAATGGCTAGTACTACTCTCCTGTCATAGGTGGGAGAGCAGAGAGAGGCCAGCTGCCAAGGAAGGGCACCTTGTTATGGAATCTTGATAGGGTCATGGGCGGGCAAGAGCAGGATGAAGGTAAGAAGCAGCATGCTGGGAGACAGACAAGGAAAGAGCAAGGCTCTGAAACAGACACTGACAAGGAGCACAGCATTTTCATGAATTTGCGTCAGGTTTGTCTTGCCTAGAAGAAAGACAGAAGCTTCTCTTTGGGTCTCAATGTCAACCATAAAATGGGTTGTGAGCCTCTCTTTTTTTTTTTTTCTTCAGGAATATCATTGGGATTCCTAAGTTAATGGGAAACCTTCTATTTGGCAAAAATATGTATCACAACATCCTTAGCTTAGTTACATTCCAGAGCATTTTTTGCTGTGATTGCTCCGGTATCGTCTGCTTATAGTTAATGTCCACATGTCAGAAAATGTGGGATTGCGAGACTGGAGGCATCCATGTATAGAGACTAAGGGACGGGAAAGATGTGGTCCCTGTTACTGCTACACTGAAGCCGTTTAAGAAAGGTATGTCACAACTGTGTGTTTCACAAGGAAATGCTTCCAAGAAAAGAACATATTAAGAAAATAAGAGTGTCACAGTGACAGACTGATGTCAGTTAAATTGCTTTTAATGAAGAGTTTATCTGCCATTAGTTAAAAGAACAGATTATTTTTTCAAATCCTCAAACTATAGGCTGTTTTCAGGGGCTGCCTCTCAAAGATATATTTTGGATATTCACATGGTATTTTTGCTCTTACAAAATTGGGGTTGAGGGAAATCAGAGGCAGCGGACTTTGACACTCACTCCTATCCCCTTTCTTCTGCATTTTTCCCTCTCTCTTTGTAACATCAAAACAAACTGTCACCATTTCAATTAAGTCCTGCCCAGCATGAGCACAGTCTGTTTTCTGAATACGGAAGTTTATCAAAATTACCCTCACTTTTAGTAACAAGTGAACATTTTTTAAAGAGCATTTTGATTTTCTTATAGAAAATAAACAAAGCAGCCACCCATATGTAATCACTTAAATAGCATCCCTTCCACAACAACAGTGACCCTTCTTATTGACAGTGTCAGAAGGTTAATTATAAAGCTGTTAACATGAAGATGGATGTTTTCATTTCAGTTTGGTACCTCTCAAGATGTAAGTGTAACTAACATGTGTTGGTTAGTACTAAAATATTTCATCGACAACATGGGAAATACCCAACAGCCACAGAAAATTTAACCTTAAATGTGGAGAGGGAGCAGTATGCTTCAGAATGCTGTAACACTCTAAATGAAATCATATTCCTCTCAAAAGATAACTAATGGCTTTTGATGTAAGAGTGTCAATTTAACATGAAGAGATGGGCCCTTAGATTTGCATTCATGCTAAAAATAATAGTAGTCATAGCATTGTATTATTTGTGTATCTTCTATGTTACAACATGCTTTCATAGTCATGCTTAGTTCTCACAACTAAGTTCTGTAAGGTGGTGTCATCACATTTATTTTTACAGTTGGTGGTTCAATGCGCATTCTAACTACCATGTCTGAATCTGGCAGTTGTAGAGATGAAATATGGTTCCTCTGTTTACATTGATCAGTTATGATAGCTGTCATTCTTTCTAATTTTAAAATGAGTAATTGTCATGAATGCAAAGGAAGGTATACTAAGGATTGTCTCACCAGTTTTCCTAATGAGTGCTTCTCTTTGAAAACAGCAAGATGTCAGCCCAGGTGAAACTTGAAAAGTAGAAGGCAAAAGTTTCAAAGGAGACATACGTTTCCTCTCCTGCCTCTATTCCTCTGCATCTATACATCTTTAATGTATTTCTTTTTCCCTCTTCAAACACCTTCAATATTCTCCTTCAGAAATATCTTCAGTTCTAATTTTCTGTACTTTATGCCTTCCTTTGTTTCAGAAATCCCTTCACTCTCATGCCTGTATCGTTTCCAAGCTTATAACTGCTGGTTTTTCTTTCACCTTTATTCTACTGTTTGCATCTCCTCTCCCTTCACTCTTCCCTTCCCTTCCTGTTTCTTCCAGTCCCTTTTCTTTCCTTCCCTTCTCTATCTCTTTCTCCTTCTTTATCATTTGTGTGTTCAATGTCTTCCAGTTTATTGAGGATAGAATCATTTCTTTTACTTATTAGATGGGTGTTATGTCAGAAAAAAACTATCACACTATTCTGGGCTTTCCCTAAGAGGCAGCATGTTGTTAGCAATCTACTCCTTAAATTTGTGCTGAATGGTCACTTCCACTGGCTAGAGGAGACCAAACTGAGAATGATGATAGAGTGAACCAAGACTAGTGGAAAGAAAGAGAAGCCACTGGATATTAGCCAGTCACCTAGCAAATGCTGTCAGTTGCCCTCCCCTGTAAGGAAATCACATTCTCCGAAGATGTTTATTTCCAAGTCCATGAAAGTTTGTGTAGAAGCCCCAGGTCCTAAATATCATCAAATAGCACAGCATTTTTAAAACTCCCTGGCCAGCACCATGGAAATAGATGCCAATACCGGGCCTCTTTTCAGTTGATTGAATCCTGACCCACAGCCAAGCTACTTTAGGGAAGGAGAGCAATGTAGTGCATATCAATTGAATATCCCAGTTGCCAAGTCCTTGAAAAATGTCCCTCTTTCTCAGTTTAATACAAGAAAGAAAGCAGAGGACTAAGGCTCAGGAAGTTGAGTCTAGGTCTCTTAAGGTCTGCTCAGGGGTCATGTGATCCTGAGATGCTTCATTGCTCAGAGCCTCCGTGTCTTCATCTCTATAGTGAAAATATCTGCCATGCCTTTTTCACTCAGTTGTCGTGGTGAGAACTAATGTGATTTAGGTGAAATATATGAAGATTAAAAAGTTGTTATGTATTGATTTAATACTACTGTACTTTCTATCCCTTTGTCTCCATGGTGTAACTGTTTCTGGTCAGATTTTGTTTACTGTTACATTGTGCCAGAACAAAAAGCTTATGAGCATCATCAGTAATTAAAACCACCAGTTTTTAATTTTTTATGTATGAATAATCCCATGTAAATGGCTGTATTATAAATGTAATATTTGGCTCAATTCAGATTTCTTAATGATGGTTTCTTAACAAGGATTGAACTTGAATAATGGTAAATGTTTTCAATGTATTATTAACATTTACAGGAACAGAGGACATCAAAAAAAACACACAAGTGCAGCTAGTCTATCATATTACATATAAAAATCATTTATAGCAGAGTTCAATAATCATTAACTTTTGGAATTTTGGGAAAATGCTTACCATTTTCAATGAAATTTTCATGTTGTATATAAAAACAGATTTTCAAAATTCAATACAGATAATATATACTCAGCAGTCAGCAATCTACATGTAGTAGAATTATTGAACATAATTTTATGTCTACAGTAATTATAAGCAATAAAATATAATAACCAAGAATATTATCTCTTTAGGCAAGCACATAATTCTTTTTCAAAATATGAAAAATTTATACCACTTTTCAATATTTGAGACTAGCACAAGTGAAAATCAGTGCAGAGAATTTTTCACATGAGATAAGTTAAATAGGCTCCCTGATCTTCTACCCCTGGCTTTAGTCAGACTAGAGTTAAACTGAACATGTGATATTTATACAAGGAGAGAACTATGCTTTCTGAACAATCAAGAAAGCAAGTAGCCAGGGCATGCTATCATTTTGGAAAGCCGTGTTGGAAATCAGGCCTTATAGTGAGAAGGAGATTATTTTGCTTCAGGCAGTGCTCTTGTGTGATTCTACTTTCTCCTCTAAAGAGAAACTCCTTGTGACTGATAGTTTATTAAGAGGTGATCTGTATTGTTTGAGGGCAATGCAGAAGCTCTCTCACTCTGTCAGGGTTCCCTCTGTTCCTCTCTTTCTCAGGGACACATAAAATTAATATACTTTTAAAATACAGGATTGAGGCCGGGAGCGGTGGCTCACGCCGGTAATCCCAGCACTTTGGGAGGCCGAGGTCAAGAAATCAAGACCATCCTGGCCAACATAGTGAAACCCCGTCTCTACTAAAAATACAAAAATTAGCCGGGCGTGGTGGCACACGCCTGTAGTCCCAGCTACTCGGGAGGCTGAGGCGAAAGAATCGCTTGAACCTGGGAGGTGGAGGTTGCAGTGAGCCGAGATTGCACCACTGCACTCCAGCCTGGCGACAGAGCAAGACTCCATCTCAAAAAAAAAAAAAAAAAAAAATATATATATATATATATATATATATATATATTATTGAAAAATTGGTGATTGCATTCCTGTGACTCATGTCCAAATTTATTTAAATGGCAAGTACTAGCAAAAAGAATCTTAATGAAAATTCTCCTACAGAAAAACAAGGTTCAAAAACTTGCTGACGGTTTTGTAGAATGAAGCCACGTATACATTCTTCCAGGGCACTAGCAGAGTAGGAGTTTCCTTTGCTGCCCCTGGAGCAGGTGACTTTAGGCTAACATAGCTATTCATCTTCTTTGAGACAGATGAGTAAATATAAAAATATCAACAAAACACTTAATTTGACAGATATCTATTATAATCTATTTAATATAGTTGTATTTATCAAATATCTATTCAACAGAAATCTACTGAGCAACAGCAATGTGCTAGGTTTGGTGTTAGGGGTTGAGTTTTAACCTTATTCACATTAGGCAAGGATAACAACACTGAAGGAGCTAGTTTTGCTAGATCCTTTCATGATAGAAAAGGGGTTCCTTTCATTATCTAAGATCACACTTATGTCACGATGGAAGTAACTTTCAGTTACTTCAAAACTAAACTCTCCAATTTAAAGATGAAAACGGTCATAACTGTGCCCATGTCTCCCCAGAGACTCCACTCCTGGCTTTTTCTACTTTCCATTTATCTTTCTTATTTCCCCCAACTGAATTTATGTTCTTTTTTGGTTGTCTTGCAGATGAGTATGATATTATGAATTGAGGATAATGGCTTCAGGTGGAGAGCAAGCAGTAAAAAAAATCAGCTAATAGTTTCATTTAAATGTCCTTAGTAGTAAATAGCAGGAAGAGGAAACCTAGACAATATATAATCTAGGAACTGAATTATTGAATGGAATAATGTTTAGAGTTCCACAAAATGACAATAGCTCTTAAATCACATGAAAGGAACAGCTTATTTCAGCTTCTGGGTGTGTTTGTGACTTTTTTTACTCCCCAAAGCTAGAATTGCTCTGATAATCAGCACAGAGAAGGGTTGTCCTGCTGGGACTAAATTATAAATAAGAGCACTCTCAAAGGATTTTACCTGTGGTAACAGTGCTTTCCATCTTTAATACACTTTACTTTTATCATAGGATTATTGCTTTCAGTTTCTCTCCTAAATGTGCAGTTTCATCAGCACAAAATCTTATACAGATAAATAATGTTAAATAGTGTGACAGTAATCATTAGACATTGCAGTGACATCTTGTACATCACAGTGCTAATATCATACAAGTGTCTAAAAGATAAAACAACTTCTTTTATTCAGCAGCAAACAAAACTTTCTTCTTTCATATGATGAAACTAAGAATAGGCTGAGTCTCTCATGATTCTCGAAATAATCAGTATATATGTCCAGGGACAATCACAATCTTTATATCAGGTGACTGTTAAACAGCTCTGAAATGCAGTACTTAAATAGGTAGGCATACTGTGGTTATACTCTTCAACAGATGTATAAAAACAAGAAGAGCAAATGAATTGTGACATTCAAAGAATGTTGAACAAATATTAGAACCAAATAGCCTTGGAAATTCTTGTGCCCAGAATGGTGCTACATACTTGGAAATTTCAGTGTATTATCTGAATAAAGAAGTTTTGCTGATAATAATTAGGTAATATCAGCCCATGCTGATCACATGAAACTCCCTACTGGAGCCTTATAATTAATTTCCCTTTACAGAGCTAATATTATCTGACATCTCTTATCAAGGACCATGTTCTATCTCATGGTGTTTGATGATCCCTCAGGTGTCCACTGATGCATGGACTGAGTGTTCTACAGCCACTACTGCCTCTGTTCTTGATTTATCTAGAGCTCTGTCTTCTGCTCCATGTGTATTCACTTATAATCAGACAGGATCTGCCACGATCATGACTGTCAACAAACCTGAGAAACATGAGTGTACTGCAGTACTGTTCATTTCAGAGCCCCTCCTTAGGGACCCTTGTGAATTGGTCCATTCAGCAGTAGTCACTCTGCCTGTCTGCCTCTCTCAGCAGGTTGTCTAGGATGCTGTCAATGAGAATTGTCCTACTGGGCCTTCCTCTTGTGGTTGGACTGACGCTTTGTTTCTTATGGGTTTTCTTTGCAGACTTCAGTCTTTAAGATTAA
This sequence comes from Cheracebus regulus, assembly GCA_963574635.1. Taxonomy (NCBI): domain Eukaryota; kingdom Metazoa; phylum Chordata; class Mammalia; order Primates; family Pitheciidae; genus Cheracebus; species Cheracebus regulus. Next base: position 6,381 of record CAUYQU010088113.1, read on the forward strand.
ATATATGCTATAAGAAACCTGCTTTTATTTTATTTTCTATTTTTTCCACAAGTTATTAGGGTACAGGTGGTATTTGGTTACATAACTACTTTAGTGGTGATGTGTGATATTTTGGCACATCCATCACCTGAGCAGTATACGCTACGCCCTATTTGTAGTCTTTTATCCCTCGCCCTCCTCCCACCCTTCCCCCAAGTCCCCAAAGTCTGTTGTATCATTCTTATGCCTTTGTGTCCTCATAGCTTAGCTCCCACATATCAGTGAGAACATATGGTGTTTTCCTAGTAATACTTCGTATGTCTGCTATTTATGAAATCTCTTAATTTTTTAACTATATTTTCAGCTTATACTAACTCTTAAAGCATTCTATATGTTCTGAATGTTGACTAATTATGCAGAAAATTGATCTTTTAGAATTCCAAATGTAGTTTTCAAGGGTTTCAGAGGCACACTCAGCTCAACATAATGAAGCAGATGTGTTCATTTGTTTTCATTCCAATCCAGATATTTACTACTTAAAGATCATTCTCTCTTTGTACCTTTTCACAAGATTTTTTTTAGGTATTAAAGTATAGACCAGTTAGAACATAAAGAAACATCCAACAAGAAAAAGCCTGTTGAATCCATCAAATCAATTAGCTCTAATGTTAAAACACAGCCTGGTATAAGTCTAGTCACTCTTGACCTGTTTGTCAAGGTTGTTTTTTTTCTCTTCATGCATGTGATTACACATAGTTCAAAAAGTCTTACATAATTTACATAATTAAATTAAAAGTTTACATAATTTCACCCATTCTATCATCCTCTGATTTGGTTTTATTCAATTATGTATAGAAAGATTCTATCACTTACTACTTCTTTTACCAGTTTCTCTTTTATAGAAATAAAATTAATTGATGAATAGGTCTCAAATTGAGAGACTGGAAGTAGGAATTAGAGATGGAAATACAGAAGAGGAGAGAAGCGTAGAGACAACCTCATTATTGCTAGTGATGATTTAGTCTTCTTGAGAAGCAGATCTTGAATTTCAGGTGGCATGCAGTGCCACCTGTAAAAGTCTGGGAAGACTATTATTTGGCATTCACAATTTTTCTACAGCAGTCTATGAAGTCTAAAGAAAGGTTTTTTAAAAAATAGAAAATGCAATGAAATTCTATGTGTAATTATTTTCTATTGTTGTCATGCTTAATAATTACATAAATAACATTTCCTTTAAATTACAGACTCCCCCTAATCCCCACACACACTCAAAAACTTTGGGTTTTTTTTCTATAAAAATGACCAAGGTGGCTTAAACATATTTTTTAGACATTATTTTAAAGAGAAGAATAGAGAAAACAAAAATTTTGTGGGGGTAGGGTGTGGTGGCTTATGCCTGTAATCCCAGTACTTTGGGAGGCCAAGGAGGGAGGATTGCTTCAGCCTAGAAGTTCCAGACCAGCAAGGACAACATACTGAGAACTGTCTCTATCAAAAACAAATCTTTTCTTAGCCTGGAATGATGATGCATACCTGTAGTGCCAGCTAGTCAGGAGGCTGGGGCAGGAGAATCACTTGTGCGTAGGAATTCAAGGTTGCAGTGAGCTGTAATGATGCCACCGCACTACAGCCTGAGTGATGGCCCAAGAACCTGGTTTTTGTTGTTGTTGTTGTTGTTTAAATCCTTTGTGTCCATGTTTATAAGACAGACAACAAAAGTTTTAAGATGCTCAAAAATAAAAGTCTGCTCTGGGCAACAGTTTTTTTTTTTTTTTTTTTTGTGGGGGGAGGGCTATTTTTGCTTGATGTTAGTCCTCTGAATTATAAAAATACATATTTTATACATAACTATACTAGTACCTGATGAATTAAATGAATTTTGCCCATTTAATTTGTTAATGTTGAGAGGGAAAAAAGACTACAACATGACTATACATTACATCTTCCCTTGAAATTATTTTTACTGCATTTAGGCAAAAACCTGATTGGAAAATGGTTTAACAAAAAAGAGAAAAGAACAAAAAAGCCAAGGAAGTAAAACACCTTATTTACCAAATCTAGTGACAAATATTTTCTGTTTCATTGCTTCACTATTTCAACCTCACGTAAACCATAGTTTTAAATAGGCTGAGGGATGAGAAAAATCTTAATTCCGCACCTTGTAAATGTTCAATAAGTGTATTTTAAATGGTTTACTGAAATTACAGCATACGGTTTGAGGATGTTTATTTCATGTGGACCTATATTTTAGGCATTAGAAAAAGATATAAGAAAAAACAAATGAAAAATAAACAAATAATACAGTGGTATTAGTTTCAGTCAGACAGCATTTGATACATAGGAAAGGAACCTTTTTATGAATGTTGTTTCCTTTGTATTCCCAACTCTGAAGAGCATCTGTCATTTACTTTTTCTTCCATTACCTAAATCCCAGTGACAGTAGGAAGACAATAATGAAAAAAACAAAAACAAACAAACAAAAAAAAACAGAATACAAACTACACAACAGAATAATAATTATTTTTAATCATATTAAAATAGAAACGATATGTCTGCAAAATTCTACACATGAACTAGGTATAGAAACTCAGAGAGAAGTTCAAAGGCAGTTAGAAGGTGAGGTGGGGAAAAAATGTTAACTTTGAAAATAGTATCCTAAATGTGAAAGAGAACAATCCAGAAAACTCTTCTGAAATAATTTATAATGAAGAGTTGACATTAATTGGGAACACAGAGAAGAAGTACTGTAAATGGAAAATAACAGATAGAAAGCAGGGGAGAATCTTACACTTGGAGGAATATTAGTGGTCCTTGGGGGTTATTCTTCTAACCTACAGTAAACACCTTTTATCAAGCCATGGTAGGAAGATACTTGATCATGGGTTAGAAGAATAACCCCAGAGGAATATCATTCATATATAGATAGATAGTTAGATAGATAGATCATAATTCCATATTCTAAAACAGATGACTTCGAGAGAGCAGTAATGCCAAATCAAAATCTTGGTATCATAGTATTTTGTTGCCTAATTTTCTTTTTCTTTCTTTGACTAAATTATAAACCCAGAAGTATTTCTGGGGTTGAATTTTTGAATTGATTGATGTGTAATTATGATCTCGCTTTAAATGCTTCTTACCTGACTATTCTACTTCTCTTCATTGTCTATTAAGATGGAAGCAGGTGTTCCCACTTGAGGGAAGAAAATAAAGTAGATAGTGTGTGACTGGTCAGAGGCTACATAGGGAATCAACTCTGAAGCCAGGATGAGACTAGGAAACCATGGGAGTTCTTATCCAGTGCTGTGTCAGTCAAGGATAAGATGGGGTGGAGATAGGATTGATAGGGACAGCAGTTTGCCTGGTGTAAGGGGTCACACATGAACTCACATTTGATATACAGATAAGGTCTTCTGTCCTGCTTATCTCTTTCTGAAATTATTAAGTGCTTTGATGACCTTTGGGCGAACAGTGAGCAATTCTAAGTAGTGTTCAAAGAGTGAATGACAGCACTTAATAACACCAGAAGGACTCAGGAAATCCAAGGGAAAATATTAGCATGTCATAAACCTCAGAAATAATTTACCTGACTCTGAAAGGTTATTTATGCCCAAAATTTTCCTTTCACAAAAGAACAGAAAATTAAACAACAAAAAATAGTTTTTTGTAGCCAAGACATTTAAATCAAATAGCAAACCAGTTTCATTTTTAGTTTTAAAAAATGTGTTAATAGAATAGTCTTTTCTACCACTTACTTAGGACAGATTCTTACACATACAGGAGGACATTATTTCTGTGTTCTAAACCAAATCTATGGGGCTCAATATCATGCAGAAAATAACAGACTATCCATGAGATGAATAGTTATTCCTACTCTCTGAATAAAAACAAAGCAAAAGCAAGAAAACATCATGGCTAACAGCAACATAAATCATCAAAGTAGTCCAAGGCCTTTGCTTCAAAAATAGTCAAGACAAATTAGATTAATTCTTCACTGAGAAATTGCATCTCCCCATTAGCCAGTGGGCATCAGATGACCAACTTGAAGAGTATATTGAACTGCTACTTCTGAAGCCATTAACAAAGGATTGACTAGGGAACAGTCCTTCAATGAGTGAAATAAGATGGCCTTTTTATCAAACAATGAGACTCATCTTGCCCAGTGGCGGAATGCCAACTCAGAGCCTTGGTGTTGGGGTTGTTTTGTTGTCTAGTGTTATTTTTGCTTTTCTCCAAATACTGAATTAGTTATCTCAGTCCCATGATAAAATGGGACTCAGGAGAATTCCATGTTCATACAAAAATGCATCATTGGGCAGAAGTGTTATTCACACATACCTAGTTTCTGTGTTTATTATTTATATTTATTTGTTTATGGAACTGCAATTTAGTGAGACACATGCCAGATAGGTGATCAAGGCTTCCACAGACAAAGAGATAAAAAGAGCTTTGAGAATTCCTTCCATCTTTACATCCATCTCTTCTATCATTCTACTTGCTTTCCTAAAATCCAATCTCTATGTCATCACTGGGCTTTTATTTTTCTCTTCATAATTGCATACTAGCCCATGTTTTTGTTCTGTTTTGTTTTCACTTCAGATTGAATAAATAGGAAAAGAGTCCATTTTAATTCCAAGTTTCTAGCTATCCTTCTCTGTAGCAGAAAGGAGCCCAAGAAGAAGTTTGCCTATCATTGTATTACTCTGCTCACAGAATAGTAATGAAAGTCCAGCTTCTCTTTTAAAGTAACTACAACTTGGCGCACTATCCCTCAGCACATTGCATTTTATGCTTTGTCTACAAAGTCTATATTTCTGTGGTGTAAGATGGGAAGTTTAAGGGAAAAAGTTTCCATTTGTTTCCTACTGTTAGTAGAGTAGAATGTTCTTGCTGAGCATTCCCAAAGTATGTGGCCCCAAACGTTTATGAACAAAATCCAGTTTTGTTATTTTAATTATTCCACCCGAAGAAATCTAAAATTTGAAACAAACTAACTGGGAGTAATAGAATCTGGGAGTATTATTTCAAGTTCTAGCAATCTTAAGGAATATATTTAGGCCCTTGGAGTCTTATTTCTCTCTTCCCATCTTACACCACAGAAATATAATCTACTTTGTGGAAAAAGCATAAAATGCGATTTGCTGAGGGACAGTGTGCCAAGTTATAGTTAGTCTAAAAGAGAAGCTGGACTTTCATTACTGTTCTGTGTGTAGAGTAATCCAATGAGCATAATTAACTTATTTACTAGACAATTTTTAAATTGAAAAAAGTATTATGGTAATGGTGGCATGATACCTTGTATTTTTATACTGAAAATAAGCTGTTGTATATGAAATAGCTGAATTTCATTTTTTGTTGTCTTAAGTCTTAAATTAATTTCCTTCTTGGCCATCAACTCAGAGTGGAACCACGGCCACATCATTATCTAATGTGTATTTACATAACCCTATATTTCTACCTTTTTTAAAGGTTCAAGGACTCACTCTTAGCATGGTACTTATGAAAAGAATCTGTGGTATATCTGTTCCAATCCTTTAATTTTACATATGAAGTAACTGAAATCTGGAGAAGTGTGCAAGCTTTGTTGAGATCTCAGAGCTAGTAACTAACACAGCCTGAACGGTGTTTTCTGACTTAAGTTACAGTCTTTTTCACTGCTTATTGTATATAATTATTCAAGTGGGATATTTGGTTTTGTGTGGAAAGCCTGGGTTTACCTTGAACCTTTCCTATAAAGTGACATTCTGTGTTTGCAGCTTAAACAGGATAAACAGGGAATTCTTAGAAAAGTTATAGCTGAGAGATTTCCTGAACCCTCTAACATTAAACATTAAAGCCCCTTGGGGAAGTCACACTTGTCCAGGCTCCAGCATTTATAATATCCTGGTGTTTCTAGGAATACATTATCTTGGACCTAATTGAGACTAACATAACCAATGTTTCATTTTATTATTAGTCATTGTTGGTTGCTGAAGGGCTGAGGCTAATGCTGATGGCCTCAGGTCCATCTTTGGTATTACTGAAGTCATTCTGTAAACTCAGTTGCTGAGAGCAGCACAGTTGTTCTCCAATGAAGTTAAGAAGCTTGAGTCCATTTGACACTGTAACCTGAATTCCAGACAACCCTGCTTGAGTTGTACTAGGCAGAAAGATGTTAGCTCTGTGGTAATCCAGATAAATGGGGTGTTAACTGGGAGGGGAATTGACTTTTCCTATTGTACAGCAGCAGTCTTTTATCATTTCTGTTTATCATCACAGTGAAAATTTTCTATGACTGAAAGGGTCCTCAGTGACTAATTGACCAATGACACACTTATTAGGATATGTTTCATATAAAAATCTGACCTAAAAATGTATATTGCTTTGGAAAACACAACATAAAACCAAAGAAAATAACATTTTGTTTTATGAACAAGGCAAGTAAATTGGGGAACAGGATTGCAGGTGGTGGGGGGAGGGTATTGATGATTCTAATTTTAGAAGAATGTGTCATGTTAAAAATGGTTTATCTTGAAGTATCCTTTAAATAGAATACCCCCATGGGCATGTAGATGTACATTCATTTATTAGAAAGCCAGTAAACATAGTTGTTGAGGAACAAATTCATTTCACAATGTACGTATACTTATGCAATGTTTGGGCAGTTTCTTTGGTTTAAACCATGAGATAATTGAACCCGTGCATACATAAGCACAAATTTATTTGTGATCTTGATCAATCAAGGAAAGAACCATGTGCCTTTTAGTAAGGTGATCACATATGTGTCCCCATTTTCTCAGAATAGTCCAAATTTATAACATTTGTCCTACAGTAATTATTAATAGTGCCCCTCTTCACTCTTAGAGGTGTCCTGGTTTGGATGATAAATTTTATGGTCACTTATTGATATGGCTGCTGTACAATGAAATAAGCCCAATGTTAGCTTGAATATAGAACAGAATTACACAAAGAAAATTCAGCCAGCACTCACAGCAGTGACATTATGCTTAGCATCATTCATTCAATAGATCATTAGGTAGTATTCAAACTTGAGCAAATATTTATTGAGCATTGTGTACCAGGCAATGTGTAGGATGTCAGAGATCCAACTGTAAGTACACTCCTAAATGCTTTCTTAAGAAGGGTAGAATGTAAACATGACAGAGCATATAATATGTGTGTTACATATTTTGTTTAACATTTAATAAGAGAGATTGCCATTAGCATTACATAAATGAGGAAGCAGGCTTGCAGACATTTCAAATCTTGCTTGTTATCACACAGCTTGTATGTAAAAATGCTGAAATTCAAACTCATTTGTTATTAGATTCTTTCATTTATCTCTTCATCATTTTACCTTGAAGGCATAATTGAGAGAGTAATTAAAGCATTTTGTGCTTGGTGTGTGGGAGGGGATGAAGAGAAGTGAAGATGAAGAGGGAATGGGCGGACTACTATTCTATACAGCAGCTTTCTGAATTGTCAGGACCACCCAACAGAAGGGTTTCTCTAGGCCCTGACAGAGAAATAATAACTTGATCACTAACAGGGTCAGCCTGGGCCCACAGAGTGACATGATGTTACATAGATTCTTTAATCTGGTTGGACTGCTATTTCACCGACTGTTCAGATCCCAAGGAAATTTAGTTCCATTTCTATTCTCCATGAAAATTCCTGCCCTTTTATCAACCTGTCTTTCATCCTTCAAGAAAAGAAATATTTTTTTAAATGAGCAATAATTTCTAAAATTATAAGAGTAAATTAAAAAAAAACAAAATAATGGAAAAAATGTTTAATGAGAAAAACTCTGGAAATCTTAAAACACACACAAATTATTGAGGTCTGGCCAAAAGGAGAGAGACTCTATGTTTGTCAAGTTTATGAGAAAGTGAAGTTCTTTCTGATCTCCCCACCAGTTGCAGTGCTCTGAGTATGTGAAAGAAGCGTCACGAGCCTCCAGATTCCCATCTGGAAACAGCAGCATGTAGAGAGCTTGTCATCTTCCCTTACCCTGGCCATGCCTCAGATACAGCTGAGAAAGAAAGAAGATGCAAAAAATTTAATTTATGCCTACATGAAGGATAGGGTATGCATTTATGGCTTGTATTTCTATTATAGCAAAGAAAAGGCATTTGTCTTGGCCACACAGAGTAGTATTTGTAGTGGACATGACCACTCTACTCATCAAAAATACTTGCCTCTATAAACAAAGTAAGAAGGAATGGTTGTGTCTTACCTACTATACACACATTTTTTTTTAATGGCTACTTTTAATAGTTTCAGAATAGTATTAAGAAACTCGAGAAAGGATGTGTTAGAATTAGATTTAGTTGCACATTACAGAAAGCTCAAATAAAGTGGCTTAAACAAGTTAGGGCTTTTATTTTTCTTTAATTAGATAGCCCGGAAGAAATTTAATGTAAAATTTCTTTAATGTAATTTCTGTCCAGAGCAGAAATTACATCAGATTTGCCCGGGCATATCATTCAACTTTGCCATCTTGAATGTACTTTCATCCTCCTGGTGCAAGGAAGCGTTTGGAGCTCCACTCATTACACTCCATTCCTCCTTCATAGGACCTCCCTTGAGGCTCTCTCCATTGACTTTTACTTATATCTCATTGGCCATTCCATCAGCAAGGGAGACTATAAACTGGCGGATTTATCTTGGCTCATTGCTCACTCCTTAATATAGATATCTTCCCACAGAGGAAGATGGGGAGAACAAATGCTGGGGAGAATACTGTCCATCTCTGCTGCAGGGAGAGAGTACCTTTATATTACTGAAAAGCAGACGATGGCATCAAAACAGATGTTCTTAAACTAATGAGCAGTTCGCTGAGGTTGTGGCTGCTACAGTGACAGCTTTTTTAGCTTAAATCTAGGATTCTCAGAGGGACAGAGATGGGGTCTGCATAGTGTCTTCTCCCTTGGCAAGTAAGAAACCACTCTATACGTCCTGACTGTTGCTTTCCTTCTGTCAATTCGTTGATGCCAAGACTCCAGGGAAAACGGACTATAGGTCTTCCTGAGGTAAAGGAAGCACCAGCAGAAATACAACAGGAAACACTGTACAAATGCCCTGGGGGAAACCGCAACATAAAATTCCTTGCTATGCTGATTCTGTTGCTTCAAAGTTGATCCCTTACTGCAAGTTAATAGATCCAAAATGCATAACATCAGCTTCTGAAACCCCTTTTTCCTACTATTGGATGCCCCTACTGTTTTTCACAAAAAGGGATGGATCTGTTCAAAGTTCACTTACATTGCTAACATACCATTGTTCATTTTTATTTCCTCTTAAATGAGCACCTCTTAAATTCTGGATGAAAGGGGCACCACCAACAAAAAAATGTAACATCTGCCTTGCATTCCAGCTCAGTGTATACAGTGGGAGTCTACATTTCCTGCTCTGTTTCACAAGATCTTAGTTTTGAATCCCTGCTTAGGAATAGTGGTTAGAAATACCTGCATTGATCTTATCACATTGTCCTGTAGGATGAGATGTCATAAAGAATCATTGAGTTGACACATGTAAAGTGCAAAGCAGTTGGCAGGTGCCTGCTACACAGAAAAGGAACACTCCAATAAGTCTTGGTTATCATTATTGTTAGCATTAATGTTATCATCATTGTTGCAATAGTGTTCACTATTATTATTGTTAGTATTAGTGTTGCTGTCTTTTTGCCTCTTGCTAACATCCCTAACAGGGGATCTATTTTCCCACAGACTAATCATATATATATATATATATATATATATATATATATATATATATATAATCTAACTAATCTTTTTCATCTTTGCTCTCTTCCTGTGTCATCTTTCTTACCTCTCTATATACTGGTGTGTTTGACCTTGCCTCTGTCTCTGCATGAAATGCCAATATTTTCAAGCTGTCTTTGGTGACTTCTAAACTAATATACTCAAATCTGGAAATAAGGCATACATACAAATAGCTGATCAATAGTTCTCTTCCAATATGCTCATCTCCCATCACTGGGCCTACCAAAAATAATAATAAAAGTTCTCTATTTATTGAATACCCTCTGCCATGCATTCCATATTCTTTGTGGTCTCCTGTAAATCAAATACTCACATTCCATTTGTCTCTTGGTTTCAGCTCAGGTGTTGTTTCCTCTGAGTGATTGTGTTGCTTGACCTTTCTGCCCTCTCTCAAAGTTCTTGGCTTGCAAGCACCATAATAAATTCTCATCTCATCATCATTACCTGTCAACTGGAAATCCACAGCCAGGTGAAGAGTAGAATAGAAACCCATGTCTTGTCACTAAAGCATGTTAGATCTCTAATAGCTCATTAGCATACCATACACAAGCATCCTGCTTTTAATTAGTTACGTGGTGTGATAATTAAGTAGTATTTTTCTGCAGTTTCCCCTTGTGTGGGGAAGAGGTTGGCTAGCGACAGAAAGTGGTATTAAAGCTTAACTAGGAAGTTTTAAGTAATTGTGACCCTGGGGACAAAATAGCAAATTCTCAAGGGGAGAAAATTAAGTATTTCCCTTCTGTTAAAAAAAAAAAAATCCAGAGACAAAAACTTTTCTGCCCCATTTTTGCTGATAGTTAAAGAATAAAAAAACTTTTTAAACTAAAGATAAAAACAAATGAATAAGAGCCAAAGAATGTCTTTTATTCTGTCTTATATTTTGAGATGAGAGCACAACTGATGTTATAGGACTAGTCCTGTTCAAAAGAATTAGGGGAAGACAACTCCCAGCATTCTAAGTTGACTAAAGAATCCTAATGGGATCTTGATATTTCAACACAGAAACTTCAGGAAGCCTGTATTTGAGTTCCAGAGATTGACCCCAATTGTTACCCTGTTCAATCGAATCATTTCTTTTCACTGGTGGGAAAGATGATATATCATCTCTTGGGACTGTCGCTATGCCGTTAGTGTGAGACAAGGCGTTGGGGAAAGAAATTGCCCTTCCCAATAACTTCATCATTCTGGAACAAGTATTTAGATTCTTATGGCCGGAGCAGCAGGACATATAAACTGAAGTCATGTTCTGGCATGGTATATGCTATTGAGTTTCTTCTGATGGGAGAGCAGATGGCAGGCTATGAACCATCTATATGTGGATTTGAAAAGTTTCTACATTGTCAAAAAGGACAGATGTAAACCTGCTGTGTTAGAAAACACCAAATGCAGCCCCACGTTGAGCCTTAATAGTAACACAGTCTCTCACAAACCATATCTACTTCAAACAAATACCAAACTCCCAATTAAAAGTAATTCCAACATGAACCTTAGCCTCTCTCTAAGTGACCCTTTCTCAGGAAGAGCAGATTCCACAGCTTCCTATTCTTCAGTATATGCTTTTTCATGTTGTGACATAAGAAGAATTTATTAGGTCTTTGTCCCCATTCCTGGCACTGAGCTCCTAAAACCCTTCGAAATTGCTGGGTAATTGGAATGTCTTTTGTTATTCATAACATGTCCCTTTTGATCATACCTCAGTTTATGCTAATGAGGTGGCTTAGGATGGAGCCTCTAGAGAGCCTCAGGGTGGGGCTGCTCACAGGAAAAACCAAATGATTCTGAGGTTAGAATTTTCAGCTCCTTCCACAGACCTCACGGAAGCAAGGCACAGCTAGAGATGAAGCAGACCTCTACAAAAACTCTTTTTTTTTAAAATCTGAGCACTTTGGGAGGCCAAGGTGGGAGGATTGCTTAAACTCAGTTTTTCGAGACCAGCCTGGGCACCATAGCAAGACCTCATATCTACAAAAATTAAAAATTAAAAAATAGCTGGGCAAGATGGCATGCATCATTAGTCCCAGCTACTGGTAAGGCTGAAGTGGGAGGACTGCTTGAGCCCAGGAGCTTGAGGCTGCAATGAGCCATGATTACGCCACTGCGCACCAGCCCTCCAGCCTGGGCAACAGAACAAAACTCTGTCTCAAACTGCCACCATCTTCTCTTGTCTAACTCTCTGTCCCTTAATTCTCTTACTCTTCTATTTTTTGACATTCACGGTAAAGCAGAAACACTAAACAATCTCCCTTAGTGCCCATGAGCCTGTCAGAAAGTCTGGTCTCAGAAGGTAAACTGTGCAGCAATTGAAGAGGCTGTGCGAAAGCCATGACTCAGTGTCTTGGGAGCCCCCTCCACCTAGCATATGGGAAACATCATAAGGCTACTTCTTTGCCCGAGTTTGGCAGTCAAGCAATGCCAGACAACCCTCCAACTTGGAACAAAATAAAGTCCAGATTAAGAATGTAATCAGGAAGAAGAACAGAGGGAGAGATTTTTTCTCTTTATCTCAGAAGAGTACATTTTTAGGGTTCACCTAGAATTGAGTAAGAGACCAGGGAGAAAGCGGAATATACTGTTTTAATTTGATGAGCTAGTATACCTAATTAGATTCTGCTAAACTACTAGACAACCTAATACTAAAAGGTGATACTTTCCTTAACCCTTAAATAGGCCGGTGGTAACAACCAAGTGCAGGCAGATGTGTTTTATTGCCATCCTGCCTAGAAGCAGGACACGATCACTTTCAGCCGAAGCCTCTCCGAGATGTTCTGTAGTTTTCTCCACACTTAGTTCTCATTCTTGTAAGCAGTAAAGTGTGTACCTTTCTCCTCTGAGTAAACAAGCCGTAGATGACTCCCTGAGACTTTAGCAAAACTTTTGGCCTTAAAACTATGTTACCATATATTCTTAGAAGTCAAGGGATGCAACAAAGATAATATATTTTTCTATGAAGATTAGTATAAGTGATATTAGTGGATATAACCCTTACTTATTTGGACTCAGCCTATCTTACAAATGCAAGGTCATTTATCTAGATTGGTACTCAAAAATGTAAAATTTTACTCAAATAAAATACAATATAAAAGTTGGTATAATCTTGATATGTGCTTCATAGGAGTGAAGCTGAAAATATTTACCTGTGTCAGTCAATATACAGGTTCATATCATATATGTTACTATCAAAATATCCATCCTTTTTTATCCTTTTGAGATGGAGTCTCACTCTGTCACACAGGCTAGAGTGCAATGGCACGATCTCGGCTTATTGCAACCTCTGCCTCCCAGGTTTGAGCATTCTTGTGTCTCAACCTCCCAAGTAGCTGGCATTACAGGCGCACACTACCACACTCATTTAATTTTTGTATTTTCAGAAGAAATGGGGTTTTGCAATGTTGGCAAAACTGGTCTCAAACTTCTGACCTTAGGTGATCCAGCTGCCTCAACCTCCCAAAGTGCTGGGATTACATACATGAGCCAAAGCACCCAGCCCCATCCTTTTTTATGGTAGGTTAATCCGTTCCTGCAATTGAGAGCAGACATACTTCATTACGATCACCTTCCTATCTTTGTCCTGATTATGTTCTTTGTTGTGTTTTTCATTCATAAATTAAACAAGTGGTCCCATACTAACATGTTTTGTCTTTCTCTTTTACAGTATTCTCTTCCCTTTGACGATTAGAGAGCAGACAGGCTTCCCCAGGGAAAGTGGGTAGAGCTTCCCCAAGGAAAGAGGGTAGAGTGACAGAGCTCAATTCATAGAAAAAAAAAAAAAAAAAAAGAGCTTGGCTTTAAGAGCCCAAAAGTTAAGATTTTTTTAGTCTTCTTCTCACTGAGCACTCATGAAAACAGTTTCTATGAATGTATCTAAAGTCCTCAATGCCTTCGCCTGCCACATGAGGGGCCAGAAAGAGCTTTCCAAGTGCAGAATATTGCAAGTTATATGGTTTGCTTTGACTTTTATGATTTCATGTGTCCCATGTAAATGTCCTTTTCCTCCGTCTGTCCTCTTAAGCACATAATATCCTCTTCAACTTTTTCCTTGCTCCTCTATCAAGATATGCTGAATGATTTATGACCTGAAATTTATTGCATTGTATTCTGTGCAACGATAGCTTTCCTGACACAATAGTCTGAATTTTAGAGACTTTATTTTGTGTACACCCATAAGTGCTTGCTAACTATCTGGCACCTACAGAGAACAACACCAAAGCGAATAGAGTCACATGCCTCTAGCCCAAAAGCCTAAAATCCCAGACAGGACTTGGGCATCTTACACAGTCAGAAGTGGACAAAATATTAACAGAAAAAGATGCATTGATGGGAGGATTTAAGACCTCAATATGGAGTCTGAGAAGAAATTTACCAGCATTTGTGTCACATATCCCATAATATCTACAAACCTTACCATCCAAGAAGACTGAAATGTTCACACATCACAACTAGGATCTATTGTTTTACAATTTCTAATCCCCTGATATTTAAAATGAAATTCTAGATTTAATATCACCAAGTTAATATCAACAACAGGCACAGCCAGTAGTAACTGTTAACTTTATTCACATAGAAAACAGAAGAGAGGCTGGAATGTCTTTTCTTTTTAATACAATGATCATTGCATTTAGGTAAAACGGTCCTAAAAATGACAAAGAAAATAGTAATATTTCTATCCGAATTTGGGCTGGAAAAATGATAACAAAATGGCAAAAAAGGGGATCCATTAGGTTAAATAGGAAAATGATATATTAATTATTACATACTTAAATTATTCTTGCGCTATAGTGATCAGCCACATAGAGCATCAAAACACTTGCTCACCTGGTCTCTTACTTTAATTTAGAAAAAGATGTGAATGCAGATGTATATATACATATATATGTAATTATATACTATATCCTAATTTATTAATATATTGCATTGATATATAATATATATTTTATTTTATATTATTTATTATAGTAATCACATATATAACATATCAATAACACACACGTGTCACACAGAGAAAAACACACATTCAAGTGACAAAGAGAATGACCTAAGTTAGAGCATTTTGGAAAGATTTCCAAGATCAGCCACATTTTGTGAATCTGCTATTAGTTGGCTAAGAATTTTTTGACCAACTTAGTCTTCAGAAAGATGAGATGCAGGATACTGCTCATTTCCTAGATAAATCATTGTTTTCTAATCAGAAAAATGGTTAAAAATACAGATAACTTTCAGCAAAGCAAAGCTGAAAAAGAAAATGGAATTCAAAGGTATGAGAAAGACTGAGCCAAAGTGGAAGGATGCTATGCAGAAGGGAGCATCAGATGACAGCCTTCTAAATAGTGAGGTGACATGCTGATAATTCAGTGTGATGCCAAGACAATAAAAATGCATAAGAACACTGGGCTCATAAACAGACATATGCTATTATGGAACAGAAACGCTGTACCCTATAGCTCCTATTTATAAGGTAAGGGAGCTGCTATCTGGCATCCCCCTTCTAGGTTTGAATGCCCCAGGATCAGAAAGATACTGATAACTGGAAATGAAAAAGAAACCAACAACAAAAATGATTTAAAAACTTTAGAGTGCATGAGGAAAGATTGGAAGAATAAAATAGCCCTAGTTTTACTGTGATAACTAGGAAGGAATATGCATGATCACTATCTACAAGTGCTATATCAGAAAGTTGTAAACATTAAGGAAGCAAAGGAATAATTTACAGTACTGTGATACCAAGGTGTATGTGGCTAACGGTAACAGGATAGAATTACACTTTGCAAAATATAATTTGAAAGCTTAGGAATATATTTTAGAAAAGTTAATTGTGCACAAACCGTTTTACATGCCCAGAATGTTAATCAACTGCATCCTTTCCCAGGTGATGCTCTATCTCTGCCTCCACCTCCACCTCATCAACAAACACGCAAGGAAAAGCACTTAGCTGAAGTCTAAATCTCCCACAGGAAGTGATGCCTTGGACTTTAGGCCTTAGGCTTAGGTTCTCCGTCTTTATCCTCAAGGCACAGATACACACTAATTGGCTTTTTCCTCTCTAAGCCTCACGTAGGTTGAGGACTCAGGCCAAAGAAAAGGGAGCCAGAGTTAGAAACCTGGAAGTTATGCTGCCATAGGAGGAAAGAAGTCCTATTCTAGCTCTCTCCCTTGACCTCCCCCAGGTAACCAGCACTCTTAGTAGGTGTCCAAGTGCAGTTACTAAAGCGCTAGAAGATCATGCAGTGGTCTCAAAGAGGACTGAGAACTTGAAAAAATTATTAGAAACCCTGTGTATTTTTTATCTCACTCATTTTTATTCCTACTTATGTATATTTTACATTTATATTAGCATAGTTTATAGCAAGTGGATATAGCAGTTCATTGTTATTCACATATTATTTGAAAATTTTAAAATGTGTATATGAGGTCATGTGCCCAATTATTATTTTAATAAATCGGTATATTACTGGAGAGAAAGGAGACTCCTGGAGATTAAAGAATTCTACCAACCACTAGGCAGTGTCAGTAAATATCAAATGAGATCAAGTGTGTTTGTTTAAGTCCTTTGGAAAGTTAAATTTACTATACAAATGTAAAGAAGGATCCTTATTGAAAGGATTAGAAGGAGGGAAAGTTTAGCATTCCTTTCCTTAGAAAAAGATAATCACATAAAACCATCTTCTGAATGCAAATAGAAGATTTAGCTCTATAGGTGAGGCAAATAACGAATCTTGGAAATGTAATTTCTCCAAGGAACAACCCATACCTGGGAAACTGCAGGGGCAATGTTGAGAAGAAAGACTCTAGAAAAAAGAAACGAAGAGAATCTGGAAGATGCTTAGCATGGGAATAGAAATAGTATTTTGAGATGAGGTAAAATGAGAAAAAAAGAGGAGAAAGCAAGCCCTGAGGCTGCTGCAGAGGATAAAGGTAGCCCTTAAAGAGGCAGAGAGCTAAGACAGAGGAGACCCAAGCACTCTTTTATTTATTTATTTTGGGAGAGAGAGTTTTTTTGTTATCAAAAGTATTACCCAGTCACCTGTACACTCAACCAGTAGGAGATAAGCATAGTTTTGCAAGCAACTTTACCAAATGATTCCATACCAGCACCACCAGCACCACAGCTACACACATCACACATTTATGTAGTGCTTTCTAAGTTAAAAACTAGTTTCATGCACATCATTATTATATTGGCTTCTGGTTGTAAAAGACAGAGAGGTAATCTAGAAAAATGACAAAAGCCTTAAATTATGAGAACACACACACATATAATTATTTTTTAAGATGAGCATAAGAAGTTAGTCTTGGTGAATTTTCTAATTTTAGTTTATCTTGTAGACTGTCAAGACTGAAAATGAACCAGGCTAAATTCTTCACCATCGTTCATTTATGAACAAACTATAGCCATTGAATACTGTCTTATACCTCTAAAGCAATGTTAAAACAAATTCATATTTTATATGAGTGTTTTTAACTCCTGTCTCTGGTCCAATGTCTCATAAATAAGCTAAAAAAGGTTTTTGAGTAAATGCCATTGATTGAGGCATGTGCACTGTTGGTAAGATCAGTTTGGCATTTCAAGTCTGACATGTTATCGAATTGCTAAGTATATGCTTGTGAAAATCTAACAGCTAACTGCAGAGCCACTGAACAATTTTGTAGAATTTCTCTTGTCCTAATTACTGAATATGTTGAACAGTATCAACACCACCAATGAACTGATATGTTCTGATTTAATAAAAAGACAGTCCTTGGTAGGGTCAAGCTAAATCCTAATGTCTGCATTAGGTGAAACAAGGACAAAATAAGTAGGTTTATTGTAGGAGTTCTTTTAAGAAAGAATTTTTATTGATGGCAAATATCTTCCTAATAGTTTTCAAGTGTTGCACATAAACCTTTTGTGATAAGAAAGTAGAAGCTTATGCATAGATATCACTTTTCTCTATTTTTTTAACTGAGCAGTTTCTGTATTATTATACATATAATAAGAAGTCTCTTTAGAAGTATGTGCCTACCTGAAAATAACAACTCTATTTTTCTGTTAGGCAAGTTATGTTTACCCTCAGGAAGCAGGGCAAATATGTACATGATTTTAAAAATAATTTTCCTATTGGCCATTATTGCTTCATTGATTCCAACTGTGGACCTCACTGTTACATAGAATATTATATATTTCCTTCAAAGAAATTTCCATTGGCCAGGTGCAGTGGCTCATGCCTGTAATCCCAGCACTTTGGGAGGCTGAAGCAGGAAGATCAACTAAGGTGAGGAGTTCAAGACCAGCCTGACCAACATGGCAAAACCTGGTCTCAACTAAAAATACAAATTTAGCTGGGTGTGGTGGTGCCTGCCTGTAATTCCAGCTATGTAGGAGGCTGAGGCAGGAGAATTGCTTGAACCTGGCAGTTGGAGATTGCAGCCAGCTAAGATTGTGCCATTGCACTCCAGCCTGGGCAACAAAGAGTGAAACTCTACTTTTTTTTTAAAAAAAAAAAAAAAGAAATTTCCATCACCTGATTATAGTACACAATTATAAAGGATGATTTTTTAAAAATATTACTTCTTTTATAATTCTATTAAAATTTAATTTATAAAAAGCTTAGAAAAACTTATCCCTGACATCCTGTTTACTACTTTAAAGATTATGGGTTTCAGATGTACTAGTGTAGCATTAATTTTTGAAATGGAGGAAATTATTAACCAATTTAAAAAGATACAGAAGAGTTAAATGAAACATCATGTTTAAATAAGTTGTTAGTAATACTCAGATAGTAAAAGATATTTCGAAAACTACTGAGAATTCAAAGGAGACTGATATAAATGGTAAAAAGAAGATTATAATAAGGGTTGGAAAATAATTTGGGAGAAGATGGATTAATCCTTAGATTCACTCATCAATTTTGTGGAAAGGCAGTGGCGTTAAATTTAGTTTAGGAGGCCAAAGAATTGCACGTTTTTTTTTCCTTTATGAAAATGAGATAAAGAACAAGAAAAGAAGCTGAAATCAAAGAATCAGTCAAAAGTAAATACGGTGATAAGCTAAGGTCAATTAGGATCAGTTTTAATTTCTCCCATTTTACCTGATAATTGTCTGGTTATTAATTTTGTAGTGTTAATTAATATTACTCACACTTAATTAGCCACTGCAAAATTCTGAGTCATTAAGGAAAGTCAAAGTATGTTTCCATGTTTACTTGGAAAACAAAGAATACTTATTTTTTAAAATTTCAGTAGGGGAAGTGCCATAAGAAAATAGACACAAATAATAACATTTACTTAACCATTCATTGATTTAACTAGTATTTATAGAGTACCTACCGTATATCAGCAGTTCTGTAGGTAATTTGGTTTTAGGAATAAGCAAGACTAGAAATTCCTTGGAGATCATAGAGCTTAAATTCAAACAACCAGAGAAAAAGTACATTGCTCATTATAATTATCTACCAAATATCTAAGCTGATTCTTTTTTTTCTATCTGTTTTGTTGTTTGCTTATCATTAGCAGCAAATATTCAGGAAAAAAATCCTTTATTTTATATAAGAAAGTGCAGTAACATATTGTTTCCTATAATCCAAATTTGTTTCATAAAACTGTCACACTGCACCATTCTTTGATTACTTCTTACAAATTGAATCTTGTATGACTACTCAAGAAAATTTTCCAAAGATTGTTGGAAGCAGAAAAGGAAGAAGAGAAAAAAGTGAAGAAAGAGGACTAAGAGAAACAGAAGAAAAGAGTAACCCTACATAATAGAAAAAGAACGTTTTGTGTAGTGAGTGTTTGGCTTATTATTCATGCCTTCACTTCTCAGGTTTCTGACGGATGGAGTATACATGCACAGATTGGGTATACTCCATTTGTAAATGTGTACCAATTACATTAATAAAATTTCTGTCTCTGCTAAAAGGGAGTTTAGAGAACACGACCTAGATCTGAGGCTGAAGGACATCCTCTGACCTCCCATTCTAAATTTAGAATTTGAGAGCCACAGAGTGTGTTCCTCCTTTGAAGAGCACACACCTTCCCATGAAAACCACTCTCAGGGTCTTGCCCAGAAGTGCCTCCAACGTGGGTTTGGAAGCAGAGAGCCCAAAGCATAGGAGGCCCAGATGTGAAAGCAGGCAAAGGTGCTTGCTGCGCCTGAGTGCTGCAGTTGATAAAAAGGTAAAATAGGACTTGATTTCTGCAACTGTGGAACAGTAGCTTTTGCCACTGATGACACGTGACTCAGTGGATAGATGTCAGGGTCTGACTCGTCGGATTCATCCTGTCTCCTTCCTTCTCACTTGGAGTGGAGACAGTGATAGGGTGAAATGGATTGAATTATTCCACTCATAAAACAGTGAAGTGACACTGACACACGGAAGAGAGAAAGAAAAGAGAGGACCGGGTACAGGAGAAATGCATAAATTATAACAGCAATTTAGAGAGAATCAGATATTTTGAGCAGCCTTTCAACTCTTTACTTTCTGTCCTTTACATACTAACGTTGGTGGTTATGTTGTATATAATTACAGATAAAGGCATGTTATATATTAATTATATCATGAATAGACTGTTTTATTACATCTTTCAATCAATTCTTCAATTTTACTCAAGCTGCAAACCACACTATGAAAACTTAAAGATGAAAAACACTTGCGAGGTCACGGCTTATCCCTTTTCCTAAGTAGGGGGAGAAAAACCAGTATTTTCCTCAGTATTGTGTAAAAGTTATACTCTGTCTTTCCACGCTTGTGTGCACTACTGAGGTCTGCCCAAATGCTCTTGCTTTGCTGGTTGGTTTTGCTCAGAGACAGGTTTTAAATGCACTAGGGGAAAGCAGCTTTTGCTAAATGTTTTATAATGTGTCAGGAAACCTTTATCGAACATTTAATCCAAAACCTGGCTTTGAACCAGGGAGGCATACAATTTCGTAATTAATTTTTTTTAACCTTCTTTTGCTAATCGCTGATAAAAAGCTTAATTCTATTAACAACTCGACTTGACAAATTGCACCGCTCAATGGAAGCGTTTAGAAATTAATTACGCATTTTATTGCATTAGATCGGATAAACAAGGAAGGACCAGCAAGGAAAAGGAAAACCCAAAAAGAAGGAAAATGGCCAAAAATATACAAGCCATTGGTGTCTGTTTCCATTATGACTCAATGTGTCACCAAAAAAATAAGTAAACAAACCTCTCAGATAGCAGTACATCCTACTGAAGTGTGCTTTTGCCTCTAGGATAGGTTAGTAATACATTTTTGTTTTTCTTGAAAGCATACATTTTTCCTCCGTACAGCCCAAGCTGATTTGGATTTCTTCAGGGGATTCTTGCTTAATTGTCATAGAAGCTCCTTACATTCACCCGCATCTGGCTTTAGGTCTCTCAGGGCTTGGCCTTCAGGGATTTAACTTAAGAGTAGCAAATTGTAATGGTAGGTATAATAATGTGTCACCAAAGTAGTAAAAATAAGAGGGAAAAAAAGATTAAATTGGCTTCCACTTCACTTCTCCAGTTAAAGTTAAGTGCTCCAGCGGTCAGAAGACCATATGCAATTTTTATGGTTCTCTTTGTCTATAAATACACGTTTCAAAATGGCTGTTGAAAAAGACTTCTGGCACATAATCAAACTGTTATAGCTTGTGGACTCCTGCACTGTGTCTGCTCTAACCAAAAACTCTTAAGCTGTAGCAAACTTGTCAATAAATTCATGTTTAAAGCACCATGTTCTTTTTTTCTCTTGTATAATTTTCTAGCTCTCTTGGCCAATATTCCTTTCCTTCACCTACTTGATAAAATATAGTTCCCCTTCTGGAATTTCTTCTTTTTAGTCAGTAATTCACTCAGTTGTTGAATTCTTTTTTGATTCAGTAATTCTCATGTCAATACATAAGCATGTTATTAAAACAAATATAGCTGCTGATGGTGAAGGGTAGATCAAGAAGAGGAAGGCCTTGTCTACAAAAATGTAGAATAGAGCTCTGCTTTGAAATGAGATGGAAATGTAGAGAAAATGCATTCCCACATCTCAGGCAGAAGTACTGTATAAAGCTATATTGAGACCAAAGAGCAAAAGAGAAAGATGCTTTCCTAACATCCAAACTCAGTAATTGGTGAAAAGTGCCCCTTTAATCTTTAAATACATTAGGGGTTATTTTCTATCAGAAATCCATTCCAAGGAAATAGAAGAAATCTGAGAGATTGCACAACATTCAGTGCAAAATTTAAAATTCTTGGAAAAGTTACTAGTTTTTATCCAGGGAGATTTGTGGAAAAATACATTGTTGAGCAATCTGAGATTCTGGGAAACACTGTCAACCATTGGTGCTTCTTCCAAAAAGTTAAAACTGAAAAGCCAAATCACTAAACAGATGGTAGACAGAGGCTCACATCAAGCTATAGGTGAAAGTTGCCTTTTTCCAGTTCTGATGATGTCAGTGGCCCTCACTTTTAAGCTTGAGTTCTAGAACACTGTGCAATAACCTTACTGAAACAAAAACGTGTTAATAGAGGGAATTGGTCTTGTTTACTCATGAGATGCAGATAAGGTGGACACCACCCTAACAGCCATCTTATTGCAACACATTGAATTTTGTCCTTTTCCTCCTCCCCCTTCTTCCTTCTTCCTTTTCTCTTTCTCTTTCTCCCTCTATCACCCATCTTCTTCATTTTTTTCTCTTTAATAATATCTTCACTTTCTATGCTTGGCATGGCCACATTATATTTCTTTTCTGAAAAGCAAGTAGGCAGTGGTGAGTGATATTGTATATAAATCTGTATGTCACATGAATCAATACATGGACTACTAAATAGAGCTCTAATTTGTGTACAGACTGATAGTTATAAAATGGATATAGAGCTTTTCTTCATCAACAAGTAATTTTTTACCTCTTTCTCTGTGTTGAATGGTACAAGAAGTTTGGGATATCAAGTGATAGTCCCTGTCTTTAGGGACTATTCCACATATATTCAGGATATATTTAAAGGTAAATTACTCCATAAGTTATCAAATTAAACATCCTCTATGAAGGATATGCAGTCAGTGCTACTGGACGTTAGAAGATAAAAGAACATCATGGAACTGTAGGGAAAGGAAATAATGTGAAGAAGCACAAGGTATTTAAACTGGGAAGAACTTGATGGTCTGAAAATGCATATGTAGTTCATAAAATGCTATGGTTGTTGGGAAATGAGAATGAGCTTACTTGGCCCCTTTGAGTAAAGAAAGCTATCATCCTGCCCCTTACAGCAACTCGAAGCATACCACTCTACTCTGTTTTCCCATCATTGCCTTTCATTCTTAAGTTTTAAACTTTGCCAGATTTATTAATTTACTTTCTTCCTGTTTAAAACTTCTGATTTCACTGAAGCACAACAACCGCTGATTCACAATGTTAAACAAACAAGAAACGTTCATACCTAGAAAAGGAAGCTCCATAGGCTTTCTTGTGGCCTAGCTCTAGCTATGTGAACAAGTAAGAGAAAATTATTAAGGTTTATTATGCTTAACATTATGTAGTGCTCTTTTCTCTTGCCTCTGCAGTCTTATTTTGGGTTGCCGTGAATTACCATCTGCAAAGATATGTAAAAAATAATAGTAATAAAAACATGCTATATGAATCACCTATATGTAATGTCCTAGAAAAAATGTGTTTCTCCAGGGAGTTTAGCTGATGTTTATAACCATCACCACAGAAACTCTGTGTTTGGAACTTGAATGTGGCTAATGGAAAATATCACCTCTTGTTTTCTGTATTTCCATGGGTGACAGCTGATTACTGCAAATCACATTGTATGGCTGGTTGGTATGTGCAAATGGTAAAGAGGATTTTCTTTCTGTATTAAGTTGCAAAATGCATCCATTTCTTAGACCCCTTTGCAATAGCAATATATCAGGGAAATTCCTAGCTCTCTTTTTATAAAGAAAGTGGGGGAAAGGGTAGGGCCATGTGCTGTGCCATTCTGATAATTATCCAAGGCTAGAACATCTTTGGAACTGCTGGTTTAGTTGAATGTCATATTGATTTAAAAAGTCCAGAAAGGGCCGGACTGATTCAATATTTAAAGCCTCTTTCTTAAGATGGTCAGGTTATTGTAGACCAAATAGGTCTCTCCCTTTGGTGATCAGGACTTATGCCTCCAGTTCACTATAGTGTGCTCTTAATCCTTGACAATGGGTGTCAGAGTTGGCCTTTCTGGAGGCTGCTGCAAAGCAGAAAACATCCCTTAAGTTTAAGTTCATGATGACATTTGTGGGGCTAGCTGAAACCACACTATTTACAGAAATGGTAGAGTTGAAGGCCTGTTAAGTAGACATTTAGTGCAGTAAGATTTTCCTCAAGTTATTCACATCCATAATGCTGAAATATTTACTTCGCTGAGAAAATTGTTATTCATTAAAAATGTTTAGTCACTTAGAATCACGGGAATTCATAAGATTACAAAAGCCTCTAGAGATTTTCCAAATGAACCACACATCATCATGCTGATAGTGTTCCTTCTATTTTTTTTTTTCCACACATTATTGAGAAAGGCAGCTTGAGAAAAAAATAGTGACAAAATTCTTTATCTACTTCAAAGATTGGATAAGCATCTGTCTTGCAGGTCACTGGCTACCTAAAGCCAATTGTATTATGACTGGCTTTAAGTGGATGGCTTGAAAAGACTCACTTTGTCTAGCAATTGATTTCGTGAGGTTTTCTTTTTGGTGCGAGATTACTGGGTTCTTTCTCCAGCACATTTCAATTGCCCCCCATGGTGGCAGTACACCCTGCCAACTGCCCTGCCCTCCTAAGTGGTTACCAATAATATGGCCCTAACATTTGCTGCTTTGTGCTTATGGACTAGACACACATTTGTACACGTGTGGCACAGGATAGGCTGTGTATACAGAGACCCCCGAATCCCCCATGTGTTTAAGAGAAATGATTGTTAATGTTGTTTCTAGCCAGCAGTGAGAGGAGCAGAGACACTCCTAACGAGAGCTGACACAAGGAGAAATACTGGCTTTTTTTCTGTCTTGTATGTTAAACAATTCATGAGATTTGGGGTCGAGTGAGACATTTAATAAACGTTGGCCGCTTGGGCTGCCTACAGCTGGTGATTTGTCACTATTGGTCAAATGTATGAGAAGCAGAATGAGTTTTTCAGCTTTTAGGACTTAAGGCTTAACAAATAATTCTATTTACCATCCATTTAAATTTAGAGGTACCACATTATTTAAGTGCTACATACTGAATTTTGCTTATGTAAGAAAAGTAAGTTTCCCATAAGATAAAATTAAAATCTTTGCAAATTGAAATCTTTAATAGAATCTACGCAGTGGAATTATTCTTAAATGTTCAGCCTAAGCTCCCGCCCCTTGCAGTCAGCCCTCCTGAGGAATGGGTCAGTTATCTATTCTTGCTGGAACATTTTGCCCTGCTTCATTTAGTTTCTTTAAAGGAGCTGCCCTCTGTAGTCTTAACATAAGAGGAATGACCCTCTGGGTCTGTACTATCTTATCTCACCTGTCTATATCAGTATTCCTGACCTATCCTTTGCTAATGAATTCACCTGCTTGTGATTAACCTTATGGGTAAAACGTTTTCTGGGTGGCTTTGGCTCCCATGACCGACTTCTGTTAGAAAGATTTTCTTGTTATTGAGGTATTTTCTGCCTATTTTCTATCTCTACCTTTGGTACTAACCATGGCCTCTTCAAAAAAACCAACACAAACTTTGTGGCTGAATTAGGAATTCCAGATTTCAGATTACAGAATTCCAGCAAGGATTTCATCAGAGAAATAGTAAGCTAAATTAATGTTTAATCAGCTATTTCTACCTTAAATCAACAATAATTTATTCCAACAGTTTATTGTTTTGGCTAATCTGTCCAAATGGCAGGGACATGTTTTGTAAAAAGGGAGACTGTTGCTTGAAACCACGTATCTTATCAAGGGAGCAGCATGTCTTAGCAAAGAGGGTAGTGAACTCATGGCAACAAGATGAAGACAGTTAAACTTTTGTCCCTTCGGTGGATGCCAGCTAAGGAATGAGCCGTTCATCCACTCTTTGCTGAAACATTTCGTCCTGCCTCTAAGACAGCTGCACACACATGGACAGCAGTGAGTTTCCTTTCTCTTTTCTTTTAGAGCTTTCTTTTGTTCTCCCCCAACACCCCCTTTTCTTTTGAGACAGGGTCTCACTCTGTCACCCAGACTGAAGTGCAGTGGTGCCATCTCTGCTCACTGCAGCCTCCACCTCGCAGGCCCACGTGATTCCCTACCTCAGCCTCTTGAGGCACTGGGACTAGAGGTGCATGCCACCACACCCAGCTGATACTTGCAGTTTTTGTAGATACAGGGTTTTGCCATCTTGCCCAGGCTGGTCTCAAACCCTTGGGCTCAAGTGATCCACCCGTGTCAGCCTCCCTAAGGACGCTGAGATTACAGGCGTAAGCTACCATGCCTGGGATTTTTGCTTTTTTGTTTTGTTTTGTTTAAATCACAACCTTAGACATTTAAGGAGATATAAAAAAGCTGTTCCAGTATTGATAATAATTTGTGTTTAATTTCTATACAGAAATGGTACTTTCTTGGATATTTTGTAGGGAGAGATGAAAGTGAATGAAAGTCAAGATAAAGGAGGCAACTCTTTAATAAAGGAAATGTTACCAAATGTGTTCTTTTAGAGTAGATAGAAAGTCTGAAAACTCCTGGTACACTGTATTTGACATATTTCAGGCAGCAAAGAAAATGCAACCTTACTTGAAACAAGAACTTGCAGGGAAGGTAACTATACCACAATTATATCTACTTAATCTAAGATTCAGGAAGAAATACAGCATGAGTTTTGTTGTTAAGCATTCTGTTATTTACTTCATTGAATCTAATACTATATGGCACAATTCATTATGTAGGAACAACAAAGACATAATGTTAAGAAGATCTGGAATTTTCTGAACATTATGAAATAGCTGAGTTATCCTAAGCAAGTCAGTCATCTTTCTGGATCTATGATCTTTTGCTAATAAAATAAGATTTATCCTATGGGTCATAAGAAAATTAAATAAGAATGCTCTTGCAAGCAATTTGTAAATTCTAAATTAGAATTTTAATGGCAACAGTTTTTGACAGTATGATATTGCCATTGGTAACAATTATGACAGTAATAATAATAAACATATGCTAAAGAGTAGTACTGGCCCATAACTGGGGCTAAGTATGATCTAAAGGGGCCTATTAGTGATTTTGCTGAAAATACTAATTCTCTGGGACTCTCTTGGGTATACAGTACCCAGAAGCCCAGAAGACTGTGTATTAAAGAATCTTCTGCTAGTTTCTGAAGCTTCTGAGAACTACTGGCTTCCAGGATAAGGCAGAAAACTTGTCTTCTCATCTTGGCATGGAGGTGAAAAGAATATCAGATAAAGGGTTCACATGAGCTGTTAATTCTGAAATTAGAGGATATTATTTTGGACATACTTTAGATGAATACTGATTTTCCCTTGACTCTCATAGTATCAAAACTGTATTAAAGTTTAGTCCATTTTAAAGAACGGATGGGGATTATATTCAAATGTCAGCCTTTCACACATCAGTCTACACAGACATGGGTGTGCTTATGCCTACATATGTGCACAGGCATCCTTGGCCTGGCTTCTGGCTTAAGAAACCTCAGTGAGTCAGGGGAAGGGAAAGGGAGAGATGAAGGCCAAAAGGGTCTAAAGTGACTGGCCTGGAAATTAAGCAGGTTGGCCATGTAGGAGAACACTGCCCTGTCTCCTTTGCCTGAGTTTTTGACAGATCAAGCTAACAGTGGCAAAATGGAAGAAGTAAACTAAAAGGCTTACTCTGTCCCCATAGTCCGACACACACACACACACACACACACACACACACACACACACACACACACACACACACACACACACACACACACACACTAGAGACAGGCTTAGGCTCTTACTATATTTCTCAGTCTGGACAGATTCAAACTCATGGGATTAAGTGATCCTTCCATCTCAGGCTCTTGAGTAGCTGAGATTATACCTGTGTCCAGTTTCCCCCAAATTTCTAGCTCAGATATGACAGCTACCTAAATGCCCTTTCTCCTTTTCTAGCTGTTAAAATCCCACTCATCCTTCAAGGCCCTGAAAGATAAGATTCTATTTCCTTTCTGAAACCATTTATTTCTCCAGAAGGTTGGCCCTCCTCCCTGCTCCCAAGAGAATTAGTTACCTGTGTATAAATCTTTCCCTCTAATCTGGGAGCTTATAGAAATAAGACATTTATCTGCTTCATCTTTGTATCTCTAGTATGTAGCACATTACCTGGCACAGAGTATGATGACTGCTACCACCCAAATGATTAATAGTGTCAGCATTAAAGAACGTGTTCTTGAAAATATATTCTCAAGGGCACCATACTTTTTATTTTTCCCCCATGATTTCTCTGCTATACTATGTGGACTTAAACCTACCATGTCTGAAAAGCTTTATCTGGACATGATGTTTCACTATAATTTAGGTGAGGAGAAGTAAATCATGTTAAACTGTCTCAGATGAGTCAATAAGGCCTAATAAAGATTAACATTGGCCAGGTTCTTATTTTCACTTTATGTTGAACAACAAAATTCACCTGTATGTTGGTATTTGAAAACTAGTGATAAGCCTTAGTTACTAAAGTCTCTTCTTTCTGAGCTTCATACTTGGTTCCAGTCCAAAATTCAGTTTGGTATTTTTCCCTGGTTTTTATCCACTGAAACACTTTTCCCCTTAGTACACTCATAAACTTACCCCAGTCCCAAAACTTCTTTCTTTCTAAAATGTTATCGACTTTGTTCCCACAGCTTCTTCAAAAATATCTTTAAAAATCTCCATAATGTTTTTCTTCTATGTCATATTTGTAAGATTTTCAGTCCCAGGTAATGAAGAATACCTCTTGGCACATAAACATTCTTAAATGCTTTTTCAATCTATCAATTAATGTGTTTAGAGGATAACATTGATCCTATATAACAGTTTTCTTTATTCACAAATTAAGAAACTGTGTGACAGGTGCATATTGAAAATCTATCAGACCACTATATACATTCAGTATATATAGAAAGGCTGTGGTCTGATAGATTGAAGTAGTCAGTTTTCTGTCACTGATTGTGGATAAGCAGAAACCAGCACAATACAGAAGTAGGGATATTAAGAGAAGCAATTTAAATATTAGACAGGGTTACTCCCAGACTTATAATTCTCTCAACTTTCACATTACTTTGTTGAGATCACAGTTCCATGATCTTACTTTTATGTCTAACTGAAAATGGAATGTAAGCCCTGCATGAATTATTAATACCATACTTTTCTATATAATTTTACCAGCTTGTTTTCTAATCACATATCCAAATTTCCTGACCATGTCTTTATCAGTAAGAAGATGACCACAGTCACAAAAAAATGGGGATGGAAAACTTGTATGAGCCTTGTTGATTTCAAAGTGTTCTGAAATGAACCTTGTCTCTACCCCATCCTACTCTTGTTCTGACTTATCTTCAACACTACCAGGACATTTGCAAAGTATGAGAACACCTTTTGGTTGTATAGCTGTTTTGAATTTCTAGGGCTGCTAGCCCATTCATCACTGGTCCAAGTGCTCACTTACTGCTTCTTCCTTCCCTCATTCTGCCATATGCATCACTTTGGATGTAACTTAGGAGGATGACATGCCCTTCCCTCTTGCCCCGAGGTGCTTGTGGAACTAAGAGAATGATGTGCAGTTGGGTTGTTTATCACCGTGCTGAAAAATGGAAGGATGGCCTCGCAACAGGAGCAGATGGCACTGCACGCTTGGCATAATTTTCTCAGACAAACTAGGACTAGGGCTGCGAATACTGGCATTTGCCTGCTACAGTCATTCACATCAAAATATAACAATGAAAATAAGATAGTACTGCAAAAAAGGTATAGAGATTTTAAATCACATGTATTTAAGCATTGTGGAATGCTGTTGTGTGCACACAATAGGGTTGCACTCCTGAAATTTTGTGTCAAGAACATATTGTATATGAAAAATTTTTAATATATGTTCCTGTGTATTCCCATCAATGTATTCAGGCAATGATACATCAGAAGATTGCATTCAGGAATATAAAGAATGTTTGAAAACACAGAAAAATGATGGAAGTAAGAATGTGTTTTACACTCTAGAAACTATCAAATGCCTGAAACAGAAATATGATGTGATAAAGAGAATGTTGGATTTGTTTAGGAATCTTGAGTTAAGGTTCCACTATTAATTAATTGATGATTTTAAGCAGCTCAAACCTATTTGACTTTTCAATTTTTTCTCATTGGGAAGTAAAGAGTTGGATGGGATGACTGCTGAGATTTCTTCTAATTCTAGTATTCTTTGATTTGCCCTTTCTCTGAGAACTGGTGAAGCAATAATGCAGGCCACCTACCTTTTGGCCTACTTTGGGACTTTTTTTTAGCTTAAAGAATCATGGAATTAAAGGAGAAAGAACATAATGAAAATGGCCATAGGACTCAGCATGCATATTATTTCTGAAGTTCATCCCATTTTTCTTGTGTGCCTCAGTTTTGGTTCTCTTTGAGATAATGGGACAATTTCCAAGGAAATGGTTATAATCTCCCAGGTATTTAATTAACTAACTTACTTTTTCATTCATTCTGATTTTTAAAATTTGTAATTTCTCCAAAGAAGAAAGAAAAAAATACTTTTTGCAGAGGGAATAATTCATACTAGAATGCAGGGTCATGAAGAGTTCCGAAATATATGGGGGAAAGTGAGGAATTTTATATAGCTTGTATATAGGATGTAGATGAAAAAGGCAGGAATTAAAGGCTAAGAGTAAACTATCAACAAAATTTTGAAGAGTTTTGTATTCCTGTCTAAGACATTTGAATTTCAACCCTTGGGAAATAAGAAAGTGGAGATTTTTATAAGGAAAACTAACATGATCAGATTATTTGTTTGTAACATGTATTAGCTTGATAGGACAGCTGTACCACAAGCTGGGTGACTGAAATGACTGTAAATGTATTATCTCACAGTTCTGGGGCCTAAAAGTCCAAGGTCAAGGTGTCAGCAGGGTTGACTTCTGAGACCATGCTCCTTATCTTGCAGGTGGTCATCTTCTCCCTGTCTTCGCTTGATCTTCCTTCTATGGAGGTCTCTGTCCTTATCTGCTCTTCTTATAAAGACATCAGTCATATTGATTAAGGCCCACCCTAATGACTTCATTTTATTTTATTTTATTTTATTTATTTTTTTTTTTTTTTTAAAATCCAGTGTTATTGAGATATAATTGCCAAATTAAAATTGTACAGTTGATCCTTAAACAATATATATTTAAACTGTGCGGGTTAACTTAATACACAGATTTCTTCAATAAATATATTGGGAAAAGTTTTTCAGATTAACTTAATTACCCATTTAGACTCTGTCTCCTAATATAGTCACATTCCGAGGTACTGGGGATGAAGA